>JAMKCH010037785.1:0-33131 GCA_023653785.1 Ophioderma brevispina | reverse complement strand
ATAACAGCAATGGTGCATATCGTTCTCGTCCAGTTGGTGTATCACCTTAAACGCTATATACGGAAAGCCAGGATACACTTCGTGCGCTCAACCATTAAAACACACAGGGCCATTTATACACTAAGGTTAGCGTCTTAATAACGACGATGTTACTCGTGTTTAAAGCTTCTGTTTAAGCAAGCAAATGGTTAAAAATATTTAATTCTAGTTTTAGCTGTGGTCATATTGATTAAACGTAGTTTGAAATTACGGCGATTTTAAACTAAAATCGCGTTTAGCTAAACAAGTTTCTGGTATACGGGCCTCTTTGATTAGCAATCAAGTGCTCACAAATATTAAAAAACACCTTCCATTCCTCTAATTTGCCACTTGTCTTAATCTAAATTGGACATCATATGTCCGCCAACCGTACCCGCCAAATTGGCTGGATGCAGAACGAACAACATCCATATATTTAATCAATTCAATTGCCCTGTTGGGGTGTACTTCAAGGTATATACTCATAAAAACTAAGAAGGCTGAAGTCCATTGCTCAACTGAGTCAACTTGAGGGGGGCGCGTAGCTACCTGTTGGCCAATTACCAGTTTCTGTCCCTCTTGAATTAAAGAAAAATTCATACTGGGCGGTGATGCTCCCGGTGGAACCAAAAGCGCCCCTAACTCCCTAACTACCTGTAACTAATTTCGCGCCGAAATTTCCGAGTTCTTTCCAACAATATGGTTTAACTACCATTCGGTTTTGTTAAACCTGATTAATGCAGGTTCTTCTGTGCATACAGGTAGAAAAGAAGGAGAAAGCTCGTAAAACAGATCGTAAAACTACAATACCAACACGAGATCAATATTAATGCTGAATACATGTGCATCAACATTGCATCGATAACATTACAATGATGTGGTAAATATGGCCAACTTCGGGACAAAATTGAAAAAAAAAACCGGGCAACTTCGGGCACTGTCAAGTTTGGCGTCATTGTTTAGGCATTTTTCTTCCCAATTCAAGTTAGATTTCGTCTCCAAATATCTTACTTTAAGAAATACGGCGTTACAAAACATTCAAGTTTTTAAAAGCCGAAAAGTACGAGTAAAAACTAGAATCAATGTAACTCATCTTAGGAACATGCTATCTCCGACTTTTTGGGACTGAAATACTCAGACTTTCGTATGTAATCGACTCAATCTCTTTATTTTCGTCTTCATGTGTAAACAAACCATTGCGCATCGGGAATATACCTTTCTGCGCCCAGGTCATGACTTGTTCATCGACGAAAGCGTCAACAGAGGGCCGCTTCTGTCGGCGATGATCATCGGGATGAAAGAGTTAGTACGTCAGCCACTTTGAAAAAGGGCTCTAGTTTTCGAGTTGGGGTAGGTGGTCGAGTAGAAAAATGCCAATGGTACCAGGTGTTAGGGACATATGTGTGGATGTATATAGAAATCAGAAGTGGTGCAATTCTTTTTTATGTGCCAAAAAAGGTCAAAATTGACCCAAATTAGGTAAAAATCATAGAATGGTGATTCCAACTTCATATTAATGTAATAGTATTTAATTTTCCCCACTATATAGCTGTAGATTCAACAAGAATTTGAATATTGGAATCTGGGGTTATTTTTTACCCTAGAAAGGGCCAAAACGGGGTCAAAATTGACCCAAATAAGGTAAAAATCATAGAATGGTGATTCCAACTTCATATTAATGTAATAGTATTTAATTTTCCCCACTATATAGCTGTAGATTCAACAAGAATTTGAATATTGGAATCTGGGGTTATTTTTTACTCTAGAAAGGGCCAAAACGGGGTCAAAATTGACCCAAATAAGGTAAAAATCATAGAATGGTGATTCCAACTTCATATTAATGTAATAGTATTTAATTTTCCCCACTATATAGCTGTAGATTCAACAAGAATTTGAATGTTGAAATCCGGGGTTATTTTCGACCCCAGAAAGGACCAAAAAGGGTTCACAATTGACCCAAATATGGCAAAAATCATAGAATGGTAATGTATTTATTCCATCTTAATTTTAAAATGTAATAGTAGTTCATTTGCCCCATTATATAGCTGTAGATTGAAGAATTTGAATGTTAGAATCTGGGGTTATTTTTGACCCCAGAAAGGGTAAAAAAGGTATCAAAATTGACCCAAATTAAGTAAAAATCATAGAATGGCGATTTATTTATTCCGACTTCATATTGAAATGTAATACTCTTTAATCCTCCACTATATTAGCTGTAGATTCATGAAGAAATTGAAGGTTGGAATCTGGGGTTATTTGTGACCCCAGAACGGGAAAAAAGGGTCAAAATTGACCCAAATATGGTAAACATCATAGTATGGTGATGTATTTATTCCATCTTAATTTTAAAATGTAATAGTAGTTCATTTGCCTCACTATATAGCTGTAGATTGAAGAATTTTGACCCCAGAAATGGCCAACTGTTAAAAAGGTTAAAATTGGTAATTACTCTAGTAGCTCATGGTTGTTTTGTATGCAATATATGTCCAGAGCTAAACTCTTCAGGAATCCCCTAACTTAAGTGGCCAGGAAACAATATTTGGGTGGTACCATAATTCTCACTGACGCCGACAAATGCTGCAAATGGGCCACGCCCCTTTTTGGAGTGTCACACCCCTTTTGAGCGAAATACTACTGACTGTATCTACAGACGTGGACCTAGGAGTTTGCGGCGAGACCACCCCTCAAAATGTGCGGAATGGCCACATTATGGGGGATTAGTTATACATTTATACCCCAAAGTCCACGGCTTTTTAAGATAATTGTCAAAAATCCGATGCAAGCATATTGCGCACTATACAGACTTATAATGGAATTCCTATGTTTTCCTGCCAAAACATGAAGGGAGTTCACAGACACCTTGGATCTCCTCAGGGATCATTTTTTTGTTGTAACTGGGAGGTCACAAATCAAATTCATGTTCCTTTCTGTTCTCAAACGGCAGCGCCCGTCAAAATGTTTGTGACTTTGACAAAATTTAGGTAATATTAGGTGAAAACCTGCATTTGTAAGTGCTGTTTTAACAGTGTACAGTCAATTTGCCTCCCTATAACTCATCGTATGACGTTTGTATTGCACAGAGCTCTATTGACCATTTGGATTTCAATTGGGATATAATGTTACTTTTCATTTTCTGGGGGGGGGGCAATAGGCAGGCGCCCATTGTAAAGTGAATATCTGTTTTCCCCCCCATTTTAAGGTATTTAAGTTAAGTTAAGTTAAAGACCCTTCAGCACAAAGTTAAATGCTGTGAAGGATCTTTAATAAATGATAATAAAAGCAGTTTTTCTAACTACATGCTTGTTACCATGAACACGGCAAAATCGCTAATACACCTGAAATTAGACGCTTGGTGGGAAGAGCGACTTCTACCGTGTAATATTACGCAAAGTGCAAGTGCTAGTTTAAAGGTGTATTATCTCAACTAATCATCATGACCTTTGCATGTTTGTATTGCACAGAGCAATTGACCATTTGTGTCCCTGGGATAGAATCAAACAACCATTTTGATGTGGTTTTTGTTTCATTTGGGTAGGGTGGAAAAATGCCCGTCCGGGCAATGAAAAAGTTGTTATTCACTTTGTAGGGCCTAATGGCAAATGCTGCTGAAGGATCTTTCCCATATTCTAAATGCACTAATACATGCCGGGTTCTAATGAATCAGGCTAAAAAATTTCATGGCCCCTTTTTGGGTTCAAATGAAAAAGTTGTTAAAAACCCACATTTTTTACGGGGCGCTTACAGTGGCGTACCAATGGAGGAGGGCGGGGGAAAGCTCCCCCCCCCCCCCACACACACACACACAATAATCGGGAAAGGGAGCCAAAAATGGGGAAGGAAAAAAAAGGAAGAGAAAAAGAGGGAAAATGGAAGGAAAGAGAGAAAAATATGGAAGAATAGAATGGTCAAAGGTGAATAGGAAGCTGGAATAATAAATATGAATGGATAAAACGTAAGTAAGGAAACGGACATTTGTGCTCTTAAACCTAATTTTTAGCTTCTAAAATGGCCAACCCAGGACCTTACGGAGCTCTCTTGGCCCCTATGACCCCCACCCCTCTTACATAATCATCCCACACAGTTAAGTACCGGAATCGGAATCTTGTTTCCCCCCCCCCCCCCCCCCCACCAAAACCACACACCACCTCGATAATCAGGCCTGGCTGCGCCACTGCGCACTACATCCCGTGTACGGTAAGAGATACGTTACCGGCTTGATATCTTTCATGTATAAATTCAAATGTGAAGAAATCAAAATTACAAAACAATTTCAATAAAATCGTTTATAAAGAATGGCACAGATCTTAAAGAATGCGCAGACACTCATGTAGTATACAGTTAGTGCTTTAAGATTCATTTAAGACCTTCAGCCGCAGTAATTTGGGCTATTAGTCAGTATAAAATAGGAAAAAAAAAAACTATATTTCACTTGACGATAGGGCCATCTTGCCCCCTCCCCCATTTGAAAACGAAAAAGGAGTAGTAACATTACTAAACATGCGGATAAATCCCAGTTGAGATCCAAATCGAGTCAATGGTCTTGCAAAACAAACGTCGACTTATGAGTTGGGAGGCAGAGCAAATACACTGTTCTAACAGACACTTACAAAATGCACAGTTTCACCTATTATTACCCAATTTTGCTCACTGTCACAACCATTGACGGCTGCTGTTTGAGAAACGGAAAGGAATATGAATTTTCTACTTGAGACCTACCCTTAGTTACCACAAAAACCCTGGGGAGAGTTGCCAGCAAAATCCTCCAATGTGGAGTGGGAATCCCTGCCTGTTTGGCATTCGAAAAATCTTATGAATTCCTTCTAATTTACTAGGCGCCAATAGCTGAAATCGGTTTTTGACCAATTATCTTAAACAACCTTTGACTTTTGGATATACAAATGTATTGCTACCCCCAATAATGTGGCCATTCTTACACAGTTTGGTGGGTCGCAGCCTCCTAGGTTCCAACGGGTGCTTTGGTAGTTACAATAAGAAGTTGTACTTCGCTCAAAAGGGGCGTGACCCTCCAAAAAGGGGCGCGGGCGTGGCCATCAGCATTTCGGCGTCGGGGAATTAGTACCAACCCAAAATATTATTCCTGGACCTTCAGTTAGTGGATTCTAAAGAGTTTAGCTCTGGACAATATAATGCATACAACCCCACCATGAGTCCTAGCGTAAATAATCAACAATACAAGGTTGTAACCAGGGGGAGGGTCGGTGGGGCTGGCGCTTCCATTAAAAAAAGCCCCATAACTCCTAAAGGAGCTTAAAAAGGCAAAAAATAGATTTTGTGAGCGAAAAAAATATAGGGTTTATGCTTTTTTGTTTATTAAAGGGTAAATATTTAGGTAAAAAGTTCACTTTTGCCAAATTTGCCCCCTTTGTCATTTTTGGGGAAGTCCCCTTTTGAAAAAAAATGCCCCCCTCCTAATCCTAATGTGGTATTCCTTCTACTGACATTCGCAATGAAAAACTTTGAAAAGGGATCAAAATGGTCCGACCAAATTGGTCAAAATTTAACCCAATACGGCAACTAGGTAAAAACAATTGTATCCAATAGGAGAAACAGTTGGTCTTTCAGAATGAAAACTATCCTAAAATGTTGTTAAATTTGATCTTTTGGTTTATTTCTGCCCTGAAATTATCACAACTGTTTTACTATTATGGTTAAGTATATAATATGAAAGTCTGTTGTCTCCAGAGCAAAAAGGTTGCCTCATATATGCCTGTGTGGAAATCATCTTACTGTATGGTGCAGAAACATTGACAATAAAGGGGGAGCTGAAGGACCCTTTTAAATGGCACTTATACACTTTTTGTCGAAGAAATTAAGTCTTACCCAGCAATTTTAACGGATTAACATGATTTGTTCATTTTGGCCATTTTCGGTTAAAAGTGGCGGTTTTGTCTATATTTATATCTTTGCTGCACAAAAAAAATGAAAGTTTCTTGAAAGCGCTGCACTGTTCTGTAGAATTATTTGTCTTCAACAACATTATGTGTATATGCGAGATAACATTGTGATCTTCCTTCACGGTAATACATTCAATTTCAAAGCGAACATCCTGATTACCCTCATTGTCATCAAACTGCGTATTCTATTCCCAAGAGACAGCATGGTGGAAGAAAGATCGCTGTGAACTTTGCACATTAAGTGCTGATGTAATACCATTTAATAAATTGATAATTTAATTTTTATAAAGTCTCCAAACGGACTCTCTTTGAACCCTAACCTCGTTCAAAATGACCACGTAAGCCAATTTAAAGAGGCAAGAATCGGTTCATACACATTACCGTCTTGTAAGTAACTTTTGCGTGGATTTCCAAGTGAGCATTTTAATACCCCTAAAGCCTAGTCCCGGCCCCAATGTTAACCATGGACCCGACCCTAGGCCCCAAATCTAACCTTAACCCAACCCTAACCCTAACTCAAACATCTTACCCTAACCGATCGCTAACCCTTACACTATCGTAACCCTAGCTTTATCCCTAACCCTAACCTTAATCCTAACCCTAACTCTTATCACCAACTCTAACTTCTTATTCTAAATCTAACCCTAACCTTATCCCCAACAATTATACCCAACCGTGAGAATGAGACCGTGGTAGCGAAATGGACTATCGGATGCATTCGGGCGCCGCACATTCGTCATTTTTCGGTTTTTGATGCTGTTAAGGGGGGGGGGGGCGAAGCTTAGGCACCATAAAATCGCTTCCTAGAGTTTGTGGTTTGCATCCGATACTTTGTTTCATATAACTGTTTTCAATTTCTTACTCATTATTTTCATAAAACTAAAACCTTACCAACACGATGTCCACTACTGGCATTGGGCAAAGACCACATAGCTGCATTTGCCAAAAAAGAGCGCATTTTCGTGCATTTTCTGCTGTGACTTCCCACGTTCAAAAGGCTATTTTTCCAAATCGAATGAATATATCTCAATAATAAGTGACACTTTTTCTTAGAATGAATCAATGTTTATGAAAATAAAGAAAACTAAAAAAAATTGTATGTTCTAAGAGAGCACACCACTCCGCATTTTGTGTAATGGTGGGTAGTTCCGGTAAAAACATACCGTCGATTGTAAACAAATTGGTGTGGCATGGTGCGTAGATATTGTTGTCAAATGTTAATGTTTAAATAAATAGTGCGGACAATGTTCTGTACTTGGAATATCAGAAAATAAATAAATTTGAATCTACAAATAAATTAGGCCTTCGGAAGTACTCCGTGCTCGGATACGGCTATGGGTTTTACGTGTCGGGTGGAAAAAAGTGGTGGCGCTATTCACAAACCCGTATCTCGAATTCTATCCTGTATCGGTATCAAATTACCATGATTTTTAAAAATTTTCATCTTTTTTTTGATATAGAAATATCTTCAAAACATCAAATATGATGTCACGTGGGGTTGAAATTTGAACTTATTTCAAGTCATTTTAGCGTGTATTCAATGGGAGCGTTATTTGGTGGTGTGCACCCTTAGGCTGTGAACAAACAAACAAACGGCCGTCAACGTGCCTAACCCAGGGGCCAGACACGGTTTGGCGCTAAATTGAAAAATCGTCAGAAATAAATACTGAAATTAGGTTATACTTATCTCAACTTAGATCGCCTGAGCCCGTTTCTTTTCGTTAAGGTGCTTGTCCTGCCTTGTCCTTATACTTGCCGGCATAGGTAGATACCGCTTTTATATACGAAATCCTCCAAAATCCTTTGAATCTGTGCTAGTTTTTCTTGACAAGAAACGGCATACACCGGAAAATGGAGAAAGCTCAGATCACAATGAAAAACCTAAACAGCGCATGCGCGGACCACAGCCTTATCATGCGGATGTTTTAAAGGTGCAACGAGAGATTTCACATAACAGGTGTCCCTAAAAAATGTGAAAAATCTAATTTTTGCACTAATGTAAAGCTTTCTATGAGAAATGTCCCCATGTGAAGATTAAGCTGAAAAATATTTCTTTGGTACAAAAATTGTGCAATTTCTAATTTCGTATAGGAGCAAATACAAAATTCAGCCTATGTTTTATATTGAAATTAAGCGAATGAAAATCGCATTTTGTTCTCACTTTCAAGGCATTTCTGTAACCTAAGACAAGGTAAAAAATCTATTGGGGGTCAATATCTATATGAAATCACTACATATGACACAATACATGGGTGCCCCAAAATCTCTCATTGCACCTTTAACCCAGATGAATCCAACATGCGTAGTCTTAATCTCCATTATTTTCACTTTTTTCCTCATTGGCAGATATCTGGTAGCAAAACTCTACCTCTCCCTGATTGATACCTCGTGGTTTCCCAGTAGTATTTAGCCATGAAAGACCATTCTCCTCTCTTGGCCTACACATAGGGGGCCTACATCAAAAGGGCTAAGGTGGTGGCAACAACTGCGGATATGACAGCGGTGGCAAGATTAGGGTCCCGCTAACGCTATAAGTTACTCCCTACAGCAGCGCCTTCCTCTCTTAATGGGAGGTGGAATATTTATATTCGTTGGGGAATGGGAACTGGGCGGCGAGGTGGCCGAGGTGGCCGAGCGGTCTAAGGCGCTTAACCGTCGGCAGGGTATGACATCGACCGAGCGGCCCTGGTTCTCGCCCCGCGAGAGTCGGGTTTCTTGGTCATTCTCAAATAGTTCCAATAAGGTCGGAAATTGCATAATTGCATAACAGTGATTACGGAATTTCTCCTCGCACCCACCCATTGCGTAGAATGTGCAGGTATATGCAATGGGTGCCCGGTGTCTCATGGTTCGGAGAGTCATGTAAAGCCGTTGGTCCCGTGTGTCAATTGAGTCAATCCTGAGCACGTAAAAAGTTGCAGACCTCGTCGAAAAGAGTAGGGGATCATCCCGGGTCTGTTACCATCATTCTCGGTATCAGAGTCATCTAGTGTGATACGGGAACCCGCGTTACAGGGGGGTTAATTGATCCAGATCCAGAATTGGACCCCTGACAAAAAAGAAGTCAGGCGAACAGCGCCTTGTCCTTAATCTTCGCCACATGAAAATTACGCCAAGCCTAGACTTTTCAGGACGGAGACCCTCGCAGAGTTCAGGAACTATGGAAGGGATATGCAATTATGTGAAAACCTGTTGAAAAATGGCGGCCATATTGGATTATGCAAAAGTTCTGCACATTCAAAATTATTTTTAAGTATATCATATGATTACTTGTTCCCAAATACACTATTACAGGCCTTACTCTTAATGTTTCACATGGCACCAAATATATACCAGAGTGTTAGATTTACTAGTATTATATCAACCATTTTGTTTTATGCTGATTACGAAAATTACTTAACCCCGACAGAGACCCAGTAGCTTTATTTTTTTTTATCTTGATTGTCTTACCAATCAAAATCTATCAAAAACAAAAACTTAAGACACGAATAAGGTTCGTTGGATCTTTATTGCAATAAACCTTTACAATTGCAAATTTATGAACCATGCACAAGACAAGGAAAAAGATGAAAATCTTATGGATTATTTTACATATTTTGCAGTATACAAACACGGATTACCATTACCAAATAAAAATATGTGATCGTTTTACGCACGAAAGCTGTATAAAGCATGTGTACCCCATGCAAATGCCAACAAACTGAGTAACCTAGTGTGCACTCTACGCCTATGCATTGATGTTTTCTTTGTTTTAACGTTCTTTTGTACTTTTATAGTGGAATACACTTTCTTTTAAGTGTCTCTTAAAACTAATAATAGTAAGCTGTGTCTCAAACATGTAGAAGTAATAATATGTGCTTTCCATTTAAGAATAAAAACCACGAAAGAGCTTCCTCAGGGCTCCCTCGCCTAAAACATTGCCATCTTTAAAAAAGGGAAAGCAATATGAACTTTTCAATTCCATGCTGGAAAAAATAGAAGAGATTTTATCATGTTGTAAATTATCGAGAGTAAATGTTAATTAATCATCTAATAACTAGTCGATAATGGCCCAATATTTTTAGGCAGGCAAATATTGTCAAAACCTAAAGAATTATTGATTAAAGCGGAGTGATACTTCGAAAAGATACATAAAAAATAATATAAATAATTTGGATTCAGAAAACCGTAACCCAAAACGATGTTTAAAAAAATCTGAAACAAGTATGTTCACTGTGCCGGGGTCGCGGTATGATTTTTAAAGAATTTGACGAGGCAACATGAAAGAGACATTTAGTTTTAAGTTTGGAGATGCACTTTTACTGATGAAACATGTATAAAGAAATAAACATATTAATAAAGAAATTTGGTGGCGAATATGGCAAGAATAATAATGCACAATAGGACAACAAAAATATTTTTTGACGAAAGACATCAAATCGCTAAACTAGGACTTAAAATTGACAAATCAACTTTATCAAATTTAATTTTCGATTTACTTTGCGATCTAAAAATGAACAGGTTTTTGAAAAACGTGTTTTTTAACCGATAAACCATATTATTTTTTGTTTCGACAGAAAACCAAGCTTCTAAAACTGATTTTCAAATCGATAGGGGGCTATATCTGTTTTTTAATTGAAAACAAAAATGATTCATGAAATTTGATAGGCAAAATTTACTTTATTTAATCATCTAATAACTAGTCGATAATGACCCACTAAAATTTAGGCAGGCAAACATTGTCAAAACTTACAAGATAATGAATTAAAGCGGACTGATAGTTCCAGTGATCCTAGTCGATAATGGCCCAATATTTTTAGGCAGGCACACATTGTCAAAACCTACAGAATAATTGATTAAAGCGGAGTGATAGTTCGAAAAGATACATAAAAACCTAATTTGAATAATTTGGATTCAGAAAACCGTAAACCAAACGATGTCAAAAAAATCTGAAACAAGTAAAGTTAACTGTGCCGGAGTCGCGGTATGATTTTTAAAGAATTTGACGGGACAACATGAAAGAGACATTTAGTAGCAGTTTGTTTTCCAGTTTGGAGATGCACTTACTGATGAAACATGTATAAAGAAAGAAATATATTAATAAAGAAATTAAGTGGCGAATATGGCAAGAATAATGCACAATAGACAACAAAAATATTTTTTGACGAAAGACATCAAATCGCTAAACTGGGACTTCAAATCGACAAATCAACTTGATCAAATTTAATTTTCGATTTACTCTTCGATAAAAAAAGCAGCTGAAAAACGTGTTTTTTAACCGATAAACCATTTTTTTCGACAGAAATCCAAGCTTTTAAAACTGATTTGCAAATCGATAGGGCCTAAACCTCTTTTTTAATCTAAAACAAAAATGATTCATTAAATTTATTAAGCAAGGTTTTGAAAATAATGTTTTTTACCGATAAAATCTAGGTTTATCAAAACCTAGCTTTTCTCATCGATAAACATGGTTTTTCAAATCGAATCGAAAAACCATGTTTATCAAATTCGATATAGGAAAAGTGTTTTTTATTTCAACGGGTAGCAACACAGTTAAAGTAAAAGGTCTTAAATTCCATTTTTGGTGATATTCCAGATTGACAATAGACAGGGAGGGAGGTATGAATGGTTAAATAATAATACCGGATTCGATGCGCAGGAGCCAAAATAATAAATAAATTAAAGGTGCTTGTCCTGATCGCCTTTGGGACCCCCCCCCCCATTTACCCTGTAGTAGTGTCACTTTTCATATCAGATGAAAGGCCGTATCTTTCTTTGTTGTCGTCCTGAAATTTCAGCTTCTAAATCCAACATATAGACAAAAATGTTTAATGGCGGTTTAGATGGGACACCACGTTGATACGATCATTAATACAGCCTGAGAGCGAATGTAGCTCATTTAGCAGTTATGCGATGAGTTAGGGAATAAATAAACAAGGCGATCCCATTTGTTCTTTAATTTCTGGAGGCGATGCCACGCCATTAAAAATGTTACAATAGTCAAGGCGTGAGAGCATCAGAGAGCATCGAGTCTCCTGATCTAAGAAGCGGATAATTCTGGTATGCTTGTGGATCTGCCAGTTAATGGATTGCACAAATTAGTAACATGATGAGACATTGTGAGTTGTGGATCAAAAACAACACCCAGGGGTAGAAAAGTGAAATGTTGACATCATCAGCAATATTTAGACCAAGGCTTTGCAGGTTTTGCTTATGTTAAACAGTATATATTACAAGAACTCCATCTTATCTAGATTAAGCTTGAGCTTGTTCATAACCATCGAAGAGTCGATGTCCCTAAAGACATTGAGTGTATCGTCATTGCCATGCATTGTATTGTGTTTTGGACAAACGAAATTCTTGAACCAATCAATCTGATAAAAATTATATTAAGTCAGTGTTATTATATCCCTTACGTCACTAGAGGAAAATGAGGTTAGCAATCTGACAATCACCGCAAAAGTGAGGTAGCGGTATTTTGGTTGTTAGATTTATGGTATTTTACCCGTACAACACAAGGCAGGGGTCTGCCTAGTGATTTTAAAAAAGTGGCAAAATGGCATTTAGGGATTTAAGGGATATAAAATTCGCATCATTTATACACAAGGCTCATGTGTTTGTGTTTAGAGGGTATTTCTGACCTTGGCGTCCACGAGACATTGTAGCAGAAATTGGGGGCTCGTCCGGGAACTGAATAGCGTATATTGTATAAGTTATTCTTAGTACAGTTCTCCTTTAAGGGATATAAATTTCGGATCATTTATACACAATGCCCACGTGTTTGTGTTTAGAGGGTATATCTGACCTTGGGGTCCACGAGACATTGTAGCAGAAATTGAATTGAGCTCAATTTGAGCCGTATTGTTAAGAATTTACACGTTGAAAGTGTGATACTATTATAGATATTGTGCACATTTTGACATGCAACATTTCATGTGTACTAGGGAGAAGTTTGATGAGCTGAGAAAGCCTAATTTGTTGAGGTTAGCCAAGTATTATAAGCTCGAGGCTAAACATGCTATGAGAAAAGCAGGTCATTAAAATTCTTCGAAACCATTATTTCAGGAAGATGTTTGGCATAATCCTATTTGGACAGGATTCAGGCAGTTCAGGAATAAGGCATAAGTGATGCAGTCAAGTTAAACGAACTTGAAATGCAAATGCAAGAAAAAGTTGCAAAAGCAATTGGAAAAAGAAATATTAGAATTGACTTGGAAAAAGAAAAAAATGTAAATGCAGCAGAAAGACAAGGAAATGGAAAAGGAAACCAATGGGAATTGAACAGAGACAACTGGAAATGGAACATAAATAACTTAAATGCAAATGCAAATGATATTCAAAGTATTGGAGTTGCAACTGTAATTGGATATGAAAAAGAAAGAGCTTGAAGTTCAACTAGAGTTTAAAAAAAATAAACAACGGGTTAGTTCGTCAGATTCTTCCAAGCACTCTGGTTTTGATGCGGCGAAAAATATTCGCCTAGTTCCAAAATTTCAGGAACAAGAAGTAGAAAGTACTTCTTCCACATTGAGAAAATTGCCAATAGCTTGAAATGGTCGAGGGAATCTTGGACCATGGACCAAGTAGAGAAGGACCAACAACGCGAAAACCACCAATTACCTAATTCAATTACCTATTCATCTCGACAAAAGCTAAGCACTCGATGTGTATTCATGTACATGCACCGACACCGCCTGTGATCTATATCTCTTTGCCGCGATCGATGCAATGACTACGGTCTTTACTAAGGAAAAGCTGTCCACAAAACTTTGTAATTTAACCGGATGTTGTGACCCCAGACTGTTGGGGCTTTTGGAAAGTGCATAGTACACTCAATTTCCATGTTTTTTTGGCAAATTGTTGTCACCAAATAGAGGAGAAATTATTTCAGAAAATACCGAAAACCACATCAAAATCCGTCATTCCTTTGAGGAGCTACGACTGTAGAAAATAAGCTTGCATTTTGGATGATTTTGTGACCCGTAATTGGTAAAAATCTTGTGAAAATAATATGGAAATGTTCCGATCACTTCCGACTCTTGAGAAACGATGTTATGAAAGTTCAATGTCCCTTGTAGCAAAGTATAACTTCTGAACTGGTGCCCAAGCGCGCCCATACGTGTAATTCTACCTCGAAAACCCACCAAATTGTAATATTTTAACTTCCGGTTATGTTGAATTTGTTTACCGTTGTGGCTGTTTGATAGCCGATACCATGTCGAACTGATTCCAATGTCAATTTCATATGAAATATGAGTGTGATAAGTCATACTTTATGACTTAGTATAAGGGAAAAAAGTGCTTAAATTAGTATATGGAAAAAAAGGGAGGAACTGAAGGAGTGGGGGAAGAGGGGAACAAGAAAAAGTCGCAAAGTCGGTGGGATTCCAACCCGGGGCCCTTTTTTTTTTTTTTTTTCGGGCCCCAGCCCCATGACCCGGATAGCACGCGACGGAGGATGTCGATGCCCGGCAGCGATCGTGCCCATAGTCTGTGTTTGATGACGTCATCGTGCTTTCTGGACTTCTTAGTGCATTTTGCTCAAATTAAAACCCCGTGAGCTGGTGAGCATTAGTTGTGCTAGGGTTAATGGGTAAGGGGGACGGGCAACACACAATTGAATAGCGCAGAATAGGATCATTTATGTGTAATTAGTATAAAAACGCATGGATGATTTGGTTTTGCGCAACTTAATTAGAAAAAATCACATAAATCTTGTGGAAAAAATGTTTTAGCAAATCAGGTAATTTTGGAGGCTAACTTTTTTGGTAGACACCCAAAATATTGTGGCCTAATAGTAATTCAATAGATAACACCCATTTCTTACCCTGTATTGGCAACAGAAATGTCTAAAAGACGAGGAAAAAGGGTTGATTTGATTTGTAAATATTTCAAGTAAAAGCATATACGGCGGAATTGCGTATTTGATTCCTATAGAAATTTAGAGATTTACTGAATTTTGTGTACCAAAGAAAAAAATCTCAGCTAATCCTTTTTCAGATGGGTATATTTTTGTGGACAAGCTTTACATCAGGGCAAAATCAGTACTTTTGATTTTTGTTAGGGACACCTGATATGTGAGGAATCTCTCGTTGCACCTTTAAAATTTACGTTACCGTCTAAATTTAAATCACAAATGTGATTATTACATGAATATCGTATATAGACTCGTACTCATGTGTATTTAAAACACAAAGGTCACAGTCCCGTCAAACAAGGTGCATGCCGTGCGAATCATAACTCTGGCGTGTGTTTCTTGTGTACAGCCATTTCCGCGTCGTTGCTGCAACCTTAATTATTATAAATCTTTCTGTATACCCATAATTCAATGATTGGGCTAATAATTTCAGGTGAGGGTGAATGTATATAAAAGCTTTATAAGCCATGCAAACATATCATTTGAAGTATGTAGAGGTCACAAGCCTATTTTTCAAATGTGTGCAGTGTAGTATTTAGAGTACTCTCTTATGAAACGAGTGAAAATTCATCCCAAAAAGAGTGAAAACTCTTAAACCACCCAAAAGAGTGGTTTGTACTAAAAAGGGGTGAGCATCACTCCAAAAAGAGTGGATTGCACTCGTTTCGTGTTGTCCTTCATTTGCACTACTCCAAAAGTGTTGTCCTTCGTTTTAAAGCCATATATAGAATATTTTTTGAAGGGCGCCCAAAGTTTTCAAAAATGTGGGACGATTTTACACGGTTGCATGGTAACTGGTTAGTAAATGATACCTGTGAATGGTTAAGCTCGCAACATGTCCAGGGGTCACAAAACGAAGAATTTGTACTAGAATATTATTATCGGGGATTCCCGATACTATTCAACGGCTCTGGAGGGAAACGGCCTTCCCAAGGTGAAATAGCGGGATACATAGCGCATGTACGGGTCTCGCTATCCATTTAGTTGTTTTTAATAGTTCGGCAAGTCAAGTTAGAGAATATTTTCTAGAGGTGGCGCACTCTTTCATCAGGGAATGACGGACATAAACGTAGCATTTCCAGCTCTGCGTTAAGTACAATTGGGATCCCAATTTAATACAAAATCGTTTTTGTGTAATAAGCATTTTTAGCATTATCGTCCGCAGGTATAGTTTCTAGACAATTACAACTGAGTACTGTGCAAAAATATCCATATTTTGAAAATTGGGGGCGCTCTCAAAAAATGTGCCAATATACTTTATAACTCCTCAAATGAGTGGGAATCCCCTCTTTTTGGAGTGAGTTTTTACGGTTTTTGGTGGAAATTTTATCTCTTTTCAGTACAAACCACTCATTTTGGAAGTGGTTTACAAGAGTTCACTCTTTGGGGAGTGAAATTTTTCATCGTTTACATTAGAGAGTAGTTAAAAAAGAATAATATAACTGGTATCGATCGACAGGTTAAAACTTATTGGCAAGTGGAAACAAAGATCCGAAGGGGGATTGTTACCACAGGATAGCTTAGAGTTCCTCTTTCATTGGTATCAAAGTGACGTATTGTTGAGCTAATGTGGTGCCCGTTGCGTATTACATTTTGTCAATAAGGAAAATTTGGTACTAAATTATTACTGGTGACATTTATCCCGACACTGGGCAGAGTAGATGTACCTGACAATTTGAACAGGAAGGTAGTGTTCTTAAACATGGCGAAATAAAGCGAAATCAACGCTAATTGTACACCAAATTATTATTATTATATTATAATCTCTTATTAACCCTCTCTTACCAAGTCTTTTGTGGAACCACCCCCCCCCCCACCGCCCGAAATTCGTTATAAAGCACCGCGATGCTTATGTATGATTTTGATACCAGTGGATAGCTATGGCCCGTTTTTTCTATTGATACCAAAATAGTACAAATACCTAGTATAGCGTCAAAATGACTCCGAGTCATCAGTACGCAAGTCCGTCAAATGGCATTTCCATAGAAGAATGTGGAGACGAACGGGTGCGAACGAAAAATTCAATTTCTGGGCAAACAAACGTAGGGAATATCGGATTTTCAGCGTTTTTCAGCTCAAATGCGGCCTGTGTGTGTTTGGGTTGTTGTGGGGATATTGGTTAGTCTTACATAAACATAGCTTTAGAGCCATACTGTGCTTAATATTTTCAAAAGGCACCATAAAAAATCCTTTTAAAAAAAACAAAAAAACTAAATCCCCCCCCCCTCCCTTCGACTTGACGGATCAGTAAACTAACCCGGTGAAGATGCTTTTAGCAGCACGGAGCGGAAGTTAACTAGGGGTGCCCACCACACGCCACCCAACACACTGGTAGACGAAGGTAATAAAAGGACAGGGTCCAACCGTGTACTTGTATAATTGGTTGTAAAGAACATGAAGAAACCTACAAAGATCAAGTATCATTGAAGCCCAAAGCATTCTATTGCCTCCAAATGATGTGATGTGAATATTACACAGAGTAATACCTAATTTCGATTATGAACAACAGACAGAAAAAAAAAGGATTTCCTGATACCGATCATAGAGGCTGCATATTAAAAAACACACACATACCAATAAAGTAAATTCATTATTACAAGCGTGAGTATATTAACAGAAAAAAATTCTCTTTAACGCGTGTTTGACTCATAATTTACCAAGCTGGGATTTTCATCAACAAACCAATTGACAAATATCGAAGATCTCTTTAAGCAGCCCCTTTAACGGACATATGGCATAAAAAATATGACAAATAAAAGGACCCTTTACTGAAAATCACTTCCACGAAATTGAAACAGGAGATTCGGGGGTGGGGGGGGGAGGGTGGCATGGGGGTGGGCATTTCTGGATAATGAGGATGCTGACATTATGCCAGAATTTACCAAAACTTGAAAAAGCATGTTGTCATCAGTTCAAAGACCATTGCCTATGTATAATGTGCTAACCCGGCTATCTTTCACTGTCAGATCAATATCTTACTACAAGCCTAAAGTGTAACAATGACCGAATCCCGGTCTGAATGCTTTTTGATTGTGTCCAAAACATAGCAAGAAACAACCTTGCTGTTCTGTTACCAGAATATTGCCACAAACTACCACCTCCCTCCCCCCACTTCTTCTCTTTTTTACTGTTGTACACTACGGGCCTTTTCATTATGTCAATTTTTCATGCCATATGTCAATTTTCATGTCATTATGTCAATTTTCATTGCCCTTAGGGTCCCTTTGCAACCCCTGGGCCACCTGCCGTTATTGTTTAGATCGTCCCCAGGATCCGCCCCCGGGGGATGCGGACTCTGCTAGTGCAGGCAAGATGTAGGGTTGGAAAAATTTGGAGTTCAGAAGCTATGACAAGTTTGTGGAACCCCTTCTGAATTTGTTGGTCACGACCCTGTATGGCACATTTAAGGCAATCAAAACAGACAAACTTTATTTAAAGTGACAGGAGGGGATGATTTTTTTGGAAGGTACGAATTTTACGAATTACAAAAGAAAACTACAGCCTTGTTTTGAACTGCCTGCTATAGTAATCCTCCTTAGGAAAACCATGCTGTGTGATTTCTGTCGTGCCGACAGAAAATACAAATCACTCTTCAGGGGTGATCGTAAATACATCGGTAAGCATTTCTAACTATGCACACAAAAAACCTGGGTTCGAAAAAAAATTTGGGCGCTTCTTTCTGGAAATTTTTTCGTGTCTTGTTTAAAAACAACTGATGATTAAGCTGTGTTATTTAAATTTGATACGGGACCTACCATGTTTTCAAAAAGTCACGGAGGTCGTTTCTGGGTGATAAATCAACTTAACATGACGTTCATGGATGACATCAAGTTGGTGAAGGGCTATTGCACCTTGAGTCAAAAGACATTAGAATGGCATAGGAAGATTTGTTCAAACACCAATAGCTTAGGGGCGTCGGTTGCTCAGTGTTTATTACACTTAATAAGTTGGCGCCCAAATGCCCCAAATTGATATTTTAGTTTAAGAGTTTAAGGATCGTCACAGAGAATCACTTGCAATTGTCGTGAAAGACAGGTCAGATTTCAACCTGAGAGGCGGCCATTTGAAGTTTGTACAGGGTCAAATGTCCAATTGATTGATATTGTGCCTTAAAAACCTCCCAAAGGTGGTCATTCATCATAAGGTTTCAAAAAACGATATAGTTCTCGCCCTATCTGGGAGGGATCGTTCAGGAGTATTAGCAAAAAAGGTCAAAGGTGAAACTTTTTGGTCCTACAGGGGTCAGAAATGGACAAAAATGCAGGATTTGAACTGAAATGGTCTTTAATGATCCTTGACCAAACCGATTTCCTATTAAGAATAGTTTGCCCTAATCTAGGGATCCCTCGGTATAATGGTAACACTCGGATGTAAATAAATCCAGTCAATTGAACTTATTGGAGTCAGCGAAAATTAGGGCTTTAGCGGCTTTAATTTATGTTGCCCACACCTGTACTCTTTTGTGGATCCACAACATAGGCAGCGGTTCAAGCTTACAAAAAGTGCTTTTATTTCGAGGAGTAACCCTCGCCCTCGGTACAAGAACAAAACACAACCATTTTATCAAAGGCCACTTATATAGGATTTATGAAACTGAGGTTTGTGGTCAAAAAATTGGTTTTGTGGGCAGGGTGTTTTTTGGCCCAAAAAAACCTATTTGGAGGTAAAAATTAAAGAAAACAAACATGATGTTTTTAAATTTTTTTAACTCCAAAAGCACAAAATTCTGATAATAAGTACCTTTTTTGTTTTAGATCTCCATTTTAAACATTGCATAAAAAGCCAGGATGATATTTGTGCTGCACAAAATGCAGTTGAAGGAGTGAGTTATTTTTGGGGTATGAAAGGTAAATTTGTGGCTAAAAATCCACAAAATAGTAATTTTTCCTTAAAAATGGACAAAAACACCCACAATTGTATGTAGTAACATCATGATTTTATAGATTTATTTCTGTATATTGTGTGCAGTGTCCATACAGACTTGGCCAGCATATTTAATACTAAAATTGGCTAGGGCAATGTTTTTTTGCCATAAAAAACGCCATTTGGTGACAATGAGAAAATGAGAATACACAATTCAAAAAAACTATATTTTCGGCCAAATAACTGGAAAGATGAAAACACTTAATTGTTACTTTTTTGGTTAGAGTAGGTTGTAAAGCTATTCACAAAAAAAGCTTGCTTCAACCAAATTGTGTGTTGAATGGGAAATTTAGTAAGAGTCAATTTTTGGCTAAAAGAAGCAAAAGTAAGCAAAATAATGGAAAACAGCATTTGGCAAAAAAGTCTATGAATAACAAGATACGTTTCTGCACAGCTACACAATTTACCAATTCAGGCTTTCACTCTCTGACATCCTGCAAATTTGACAGTTACCTAATTAGTTACCCACGGGGCCTGTTCCCCAAAAATGCAATAGTTTAGTAAGTCAAATATAAATGAAATGATGTTTAAAATGGCTTCGAAATAATCAAATGTATTACGCACTGGCGGCAACAACTTGTATTGTTTGTGCCTACCGCATTTGTGTCTGTTTTTAGGTTTTCAATCCAGATTGTAAAACGTTTCTGTTTTTTGAACTGGTCATAAAAAATAGTTGTCCAAGAGTGCATAAAAAATAATTTCTGTGTTGCGCATATCTTTTTCGACTAAAAAATATCGCAAAGACTCTTAGTGGGCTTGGCCGTGGAAGCTGTGAGACACACCGGTACATTTTCCATAACGAAAGTTTCAAGACTTTCCTGTTCAGGATTGTAACAGGTCATAACCACTTTTTGAGCAATTCCCTGAACCCAATTTTGAATGCTTTCTAATGTCATTGGTTGTGTCTGTGATTTGGTTGGATACTTGCAATACTTTGCATCCTTGTTATGGCCCTGTCCTGCATTTTCGATTCGTTTTCATAATAAATGTATTATTGTAAAGTGCTACAATAAAGATGTAGCAGCAATATATGATCGTTAATATGGCACACACACTTGAAATGCTTATAATTTAACAAGCACTTCCCTTAATTAGCTAATTTCAGTTGTTATCTCAAAATTTAACATAGTGACCCAGGTTATCAGTAGGGGTAAGAGAAACATGGTAAGAAGGCAATTCACATAATGGTAAGAGGGAAAAAACATAAAAAAGAAAAGTGAGGGCAATTTAGAGGACACATGAAAAGAATGAAGAAGGCAAGAGGACAGACGGTCTCGAGCCACATGAGAAAGGAAAGGGAAGGGGGATTGCCCCAAATTAGCTCGTCCATTTGAAAAAACACAAATCGTCATTGCTTTTTCGCTTTTATTGTTTTTGTCATACAATAGCTTCCACGGATAGTAATTGCCCCAAAATAGTCATTTCTTGAATTAATTTTGCAATTACCTGGTTGAGAGGCATTGGGTGGGCTTTTAAAATCATTTGATGATTGATTGAAAAAAACTGCCGTAAATTTTGTACCCCGACTGGAGGATCAGGACCTGCCCCTTTCCTGTAGCATTATATCAGGGAGGTTATGATGTTAACATTCATAGGGCAGGTTTTTAAACTGGATGTTCCAGAAAAAGAAACTGAGCCCATCTATCGACATAAAACCAATGCCATAAATCTAAAGAATTACAATATCATTTTTTCCTTTAGACCTGAAGATCTTCATAAAGGTGAATTCAGCATTAAATGAAATTCATCTTCGACCTCAATAAAGGCAGATTTACATACGTGCTATTAAATTTCTTAGATTACTAACAGCTGTATTAGATTTATATGGTCAGTCATTTTTATTTACAAATTAACAATCTGAGTTTGTGCCTTAATAGCAATCAATTAGATTAATTTTTAATCTATGAATTTAGAGAGTAACCTGTGCTTGCGAGGATTATCTTTTATGAAACTGACAACCCTTTTTCCGCAGTATTATTTAGGATTATGGACATCTTCTAACTAGTAAAAGGTGATTTGCAAGCAGCCCGAACAGAAGATTGATTTGTAATATCAACAAAGTTCATCTTGGAAAAGCTCAATCTGATCAAAACAAAATACGAAAATATGAAATTAAGGCACACCCTAAAAGAGCCCAAAAAGGCAAAACCCCCAGATTTTGCGAACGAAGCTGAGAAATAATTATTCGGGTTTTTTTGCCCCGAAATCATATTTGTTTTTCTGCCCCAAAAGGGTTCATTAAAGTCTCGCCGTTTTAAAAAGTCTAACTTTTGCCATTTATGTTTGCAAAAGCATACAAAAACTCGTAACATCGCACAAGATTTTTTTAAGCTACGTAAAAATATGCACACAAATATTTTTGAAATTCCTATGCATCCAAAAGTACCAGTACTGCCCAATAGAAACACATAACAATGACAGGCGGTAGCTAACCACTCTAATTCCATTTCGTATTTTGTTAAGTCAAGTTGTATCATATTACTATCCTGTTTACCAGTGCCCTAGTGGTAGTGCCAGTATAGAAAGGTATTGTGAGTTGTACTCCTTCTTTTTCCAACCTTTTAAGTACTTTGCCTAATTTGAAAAAGTATACACAAGTGTCTGTAAAATCGCACATTGACTCTTTTTTTAAGATCAACGTAAAATCACACTGTATTCCCATAAACACACAAGATTGCTCAATCACAAATTCAATCTACTGCAATTTGTAAATCGCACCCATGATTTTCCTAATGGCATCGAATTATGTTAATTAGTCGCACAAGATTTCGGTTTAACCCAAATTGGCTCTGTTACATCGCACACAATTCTGTTAAATAGCACAGAGTTTCCATAAAAATCGCACAACAAATACATCCAAGCGCATAAGATTTGTAAGAATTGCACAGGATTCCTTTAAAAATCACATATAGGGCTTGATGAGTCTTGAGAACTGATAAAAAAAGTCCTTGGAGGAATGGAGGAATGATATGAAATTTCACAAGCTCATCTCAAAATCGCATAAAATTTCAATAATGAATCCCGGTTGTTGAAAATAATGTATCTTTCGATTTCAAGACTGATTGCGATTTAGACTTTTCCCAGTCCATGGGGCTTTTTTTAAAGCCTGTTGAGGTATGACATATAAGACATAGTCTCTAAAATCTACTAGATAGGCCTTACATCGATCTCAAAAATCATTATTCTGCCCAGAAGTGCATGTTTTGACTAAATTGGCCCCAATTTGACCTATTGTAAATCATATCTAATTACTGAAAATGCCAATGGGTTGTTATTTCATTAGTGATTTCAGCTATCTTAGGCATTATAAAACATGGATGTTTTAATGTGTAGCTAAAGCTTAACTATTATTCGGGTTTTAGAAAACTATTTGTGAGAAAACGTTATATTTCACATAATAGTCCACATAAACAAGATCTTCGAGGTCGTAGAGAAATAGATGATGTCTTATATAAATCAATGCATTTTGGGCCCTACTAAACGATTAAAGAATCCACGTCCGATAAGAGTAAGCCTATTTTTAAATTGAAGGTGAATAGGCTTATGAAAAGTGAAGAAGAATAAGTCTTTGTAGAATATTCTAAGCGAAAATTTGACAGACCAAAGAAGAAAACAACAGGTCCCAAGATATGAAAGCTCCATCAATTTTAAGGGTTGTCGTAAGGTCGTTGGTTCCTTATAGGTTGCTTTTTGTCCTATAAAATATGGGTATTACTCGTACTTAAACTTGTACCAGACAATGAGAAAAGGTCTACTGTTGCCGATTTTTTCGATTTTCGTCTGATGAGCATTAATCATCTTGCCCTCTGTTAGCTTGTTACCCATCGAGTTGGTCCTTTCACTGCAGTCTCAAGTGAAATGAATGACCTTTGTTTACATCCTCATGTGTTGACCCTACGTAAGACGCCTGTCTCAATCAGAGAACTAAGTTCTGTCATCTTCTCTGTCTCAATGTACAAGCAAGCCAATGTTAATCCAAAAGGTGATACTAAAATGTTTGAACAAACACGGCGGGCCACGCAGAGACCCCGCATTATGGCGAATAAGGTCTTTCCGATTTGTCATTGACGACCCCCCTAAAATGTATAAAACGTTGTTAAGTTAATCTGTCTTTACTCTACTCATTACACCAATAGCTATTTAAATAAAACTTTTGGGGTATTTAAATACTTGAGAATCCTATACGATACAGTACTGTTACAAAATAGGTAAAAATGAAATTTTGAAAATTTGCTACATTTTTAAACAAAAAGTTTACATTTTTTGAAGTCAATAATGTCTACTCTGCTTTTATCTTTACGAGGCTTTTGTAAAAACATGAAATCAAAATCTACAGGTAGAGTCATACACAAGCCATATTTTAGCTTAGATCCCGGGCTGTATTTTCTCCCCAGTCTTTTCATTTTTACAGACAAACATGGGATCTTGCACTTGGTGGATATAAAAAACCCCCCCCACCACAAAAAAAAAGCTGCTGAAAAGTTTTGTGACAGGCGACTCCCACATATATATGTTAAATATATGATTTATAATAAACAATTGATGCTACTACGTAAAAATATTTTTTGGTGGCTTGTCGATTTTCTAGAGGAAAATCCTAATTTTCCTTATTTTTAGCCATCAATAATAAGGACTCCCCCAAAACAACCCAATTAATACACTTGACCACAAAAAGTAGCAGTCGGACTATCATGCAATCTATTAAAGAAAGATTCTATGATTAACAAAAAACACGACATCAGATCCTAGTGTTTTGGCTTAAAAATATATAAATCGTGATTTTTCGTAATTGTAGCCTTCCACCAAAATAGGTTTTTTTGGCCAAAAAAACACCTTACTGCCACCAGATTTTTTTTCCACAACCTCATTTTCGTAAATTAGACATTATATCATTCGAAAAAAAAGGGTGTATTTGTTTGTACCGAGGGGAGGGGCGTTACCCCGACCAATTTGCGTTACGTCCTGGACCGACGCGTACACTAAAGACCTCACCTGTTACTGAATTCACACCTGCCATTAGGATCCGCGATTGGTATAGAAAATGAGGCTCCATAATTCTAGGCATCAGTGGGGTGATGAACTTACATGTATGTCAGGTTTTTACAGAAAGTATTGTAGTTTTGGTCTTTGATATAATGCTATTCATTGTTTTATGAGATTAAATAAGTTGTGTGAACTTGACACCCTGAATGAAAGTAATTAATTTCAACACCCAAAACAAAATCGTACATGGGATTTTCAGGTTGGTTACTACAAACCTTAATCAGCAAAGAATGCTCCGGTTTGATGATGTGGCGACCTTCTTGACCAATGATTTGTCAGAACCGATCGTAGACTCTGGACAATTTGTAGCCGCCCCCCCCCCCCCCCTTTTTTTTTTTTTTTTTTTTCAGGTGTGTTACTAATCTTCGAGTATCGAGTATCGAGTGAACAATTTCGATTTTCGAGTATCGAGTAAAAAACTTCGAGTATCGAGTTTCGAGTATCGAGTTTCGAGTTACGAATTTCGAGTTTCGAGTATCGAGTATCGAGTTTCGAGTGACAAATTTCGAGTATCGAGTGAAAAAGTTCGAGTATCGAGTGAAAAATTCGAGTTTCGAGTGACAAATTTCGAGTTTCGAGTGAAAAAGTTCGAGTATCGAGTTTCGAGTGATAAAAGTTCGAGTTTCGAGTATCGAGTTTCGAGTGACAAATTTCGAGTATCGAGTGAAAAAGTTCGAGTTTCGAGTATCGAGTTTCGAGTGACAAATTTCGAGTATCGAGTGAAAAAGTTCGAGTTTCGAGTGAAAAAGTTCGAGTTTCGAGTGACAAATTTCGAGTATCGAGTGAAAAAGTTCGAGTCTCGAGTATCGAGTTTCGAGTGACAAATTTCGAGCATCGAGTGAAAAATTCGAGTTTCGAGTGAAAAACTTCCAAGTATCGAGTATTGAGTGACGAATTTCGAGTATCGGGTGAAAAAGTTCGAGTATCGACTTTCGAATGCTAAATATCGAGTCAATATTGGGTGAATTTAATCCAGGCCTTGCATACTAACCAGAAACAAAGGTATTTGTTGGCCACTTCTTGCATTTTTTTCGAATGCATTTATCATTTTCTTGCGAACTGCCAAAGAGGGAATTTAAGGGCATTCAGGTTTTTTTAAAACAAACTCTAAAGCGATCCAGTAGTGAGGATATATCAATAATTTTCCCCTCGAAAATCCACTCGAAAATGGGTCAAATATGACTAATTTTTTCTCGTTCTTATTGAATTCTATCCAAATTTTCCATCTAATTCTTTCGTTTTATTGGCCGTAAACAAAGGAATTTCGTGAAGCTGCAGCAGATTTTAAAATGCCGTTACCTTTCATTGACATGGCCCAAGGACACGTTGTTATATTTAACTGTAAAATTCTAGTATTGAGAGCAGTTTCGTTTTATTGGTCACAAACAAAGGAAATTCATGAAGATGCTGCACATTTTATTAAAGATGCGGTTGCTTTTCATTGACATGTATTAAGGTCACGTGATAATATCTCAGTATTAAGAGCAGGCTACCAGGGCTTACAAAGAAGTAGTTTACGCTACTCGCTTACGATGCCGATTTGCTCCTTATTGCTCCTTATTGAATTCTATCCAGGTCTTCCATTACATTCTTTCGTTTTATTGGTCAGAAACAAACGAATTCTATGAAGATGCAGCACATTTTAAGATGCGGTTGCTTTTCATTGAAATGGTTTTAGGGCACGTGATAATGCATAACTGGAATATCCAAGAATTGAGAGCAGGCTAGCAGGCATTACAAACCAAAAAGTAGTTTAGGCGACTCGCTTACGATAGTATAACTCAGAATCAATACAAAATTCAAGAAATATCTCAATTTTCCTTCACTCGAAAATCAGCAATTTTCCTCATTTTCGAGTTGCTTACTCGAAAATCGGACAAAATGCCAATTTTCGAGTTAAGAAAATCTCATCTATTGTGAGTTCCAGCCAAGTCTTGCGAACAGTTCCTGCAACCTCAGTTAACAAACTGCAAAGCACTCCTCAGACAGTCTAAGACACCATGCTATAACTTAAAAGCGATTCAAAAGTGACGAAATATCATTATTTTGCTTCACTCGAAAATCGGTTATTTTGCCCATTTTCGAGTAAGCCACTCGGAAATGGGTGAAAAATGGCGGTTTTCGAGTAAGGGTTTTCTCGGTTTTATTGAATTCTATCGAAATCTTCCATCTCATTCTCTCAATTTATTTGTCAGAAACAAAGAAATATCATGAAGCTGCAGAACATTTTTAAGATGCCCTTGCCTTTGATTGACATGGCTTAAGGACACGTTATTATGGTTAACTAGAATATCCTAGTTGAGAGCTGTCAAGCAGGAATTACAAACAAGAAAAGTAGTTTGGGCTACTCCCTAACGATAGTATAGCTCAGTTAATCAATTCCAAATTCAAGAAATATCTCAATTTTCCTTCACTCGAGAATCGGCAATTTTCCTCATTTTCGAGTTGCTTACTCGAAAACCGGACAAAATGCCAATTTTCGAGTTAAGAAAATCTCATCTATTGTGAGTTCCAGCCCAGTCTTGTGAACAGTTCTTGCAACCTCAGTTAACAAACTGCAAAGCAGTCCTCAGACAGTCTAAGACACCATGCTATAACTTATAAGCGATTCAAAAGTGACGAAATATCATTATTTTGCTTCACTCGAAAATCGGTTATTTTGCCCATTTTCGAGTAAGAAAGTTCAATCCTCACCATAGTCAAGTTTGGAGTAAATTGATATGGGGGTTTTGATTTTATGAAAATTTTTCTGTGAGACCATTTATCCGATGATCCTACCTTAATTAAACACTGCATTTGATCGAAGTTTGGCGTAATCATTTTCTCAGCATATCAGCATGTCACGAGTTTTATTTCTGTTTGTGAAGACTTTTCTTTATATGATGATGAACTTCGCCTTAAAATAACTGCGGGTGTCTCAAGTTTGTTTTAGGTAGGAATGTGCCTCCGCGAGTCTGGAAGTAGGACCCTTATCTATACCAATTTTTCCAGAAAAGCGACCCATACCTATACCGGAGATGCAAATTTTGGGCCAAATTTGACAAATATTTGCCATTTTTCTCATCAAATTTTCTACCTTTTGAGCAAACTTAGAAATGTTGGATTCAAATTGAGAAAATTGGACTAATGTTCGAACAATTATTAGAACATTTTTAAATAACAACTCATTTCTGTACCAAATTGAGCCATTGAAACATATTTACAGAAAAGTGGCATAAAATTAGACCCTCTCAAGGTCTGTGGTATAAACGACTGGTAATGAAGACTACAGTCTCTCTGAGTCAACCAAATCCACAGACCCTTGGAATCTGTTAGGATTTTGTCTACAAGTTCCCTAAACTTTAGGGAACGTCTCCGCTACCAATCTTAGCACACGCAAGTAATTCTTATGGTAATCACGATCAATCGTTAGCTTTTAACTGTGTAAGCGACATTACGCCCGACCAATCAATGCAGCCCATGGCAAAAAGGCGCGCCACATGAAAACCCTGACAGACCTCCCTGGGAGATATGTCTGACCGCAAAATACCTCATTGTGTTATCAAGCGGGTGCATGCATTACATTCTTTCATTGTAATGTCCCGGACTAGAGTAAAAATATATTTAAAATTTGGCTTATTATTATTCGCGAAACGAAACGAAACGAAATAAAGCGAAACGAGGCGAAACGAAGCGAAACAATGGAAATGATGGGCATAGACATGGAAACGTATTATAGAAGTGTAGACTAGCAATGGATGCAATGCAGACAGCCCGTTTCGCTAAAGATAAATAGTGATTTTTAGCGAAACAACGTTACAAAGAACAGGAGCAGGCCTACTATCATTGCGGCGATGAGGAGTTAGCCGGTTTCGGTGAAAATAAATTGTGATTTTTAACGAAACAATGTTGAAACATAGGAAGGGAAACTTGCTATGTAAAAACAACCTTTTGGCATCCAGTGTTGCATTCCTTGGCTGTGAAGTGAGCCAGTTTCGGTGAAAATAAATTGTGATTTTTAGCGAAACAATGTTGAAAATACTAGCTAGATACATACAACCTTTTGACATCCAGTGTTGCATTCCGTGTCTGTGAAGTGAGCAGTTTTCGGTGAAAATAAATTGTGATTTCTAACGAAACAATGTTTAAGATATTCTAGCTTTTAAAATCCAACTTTTGGAAGTGTTGCATTTCTTTTTATTGATTTGGTGTAAAAGGCAACATAGTCCACTTGGAGCCATGGTCCCCTTTCCATAGACGATAAGCGTGGAAACAATGTTGCGGGTTTCTCTAAAGATAAATTTGTTTTTTCGTCGAACCACGGTAAAGAGATAGGGTAGGCTACTAGCATTGCCCGATGTGGAGGTTAGCCGTTTCGCTAAACATAAAATGTATTTTTAACGAAAACAGTGTTGAAATACTATCTATGTACATACGCAAAACCTTTTGGCATCCAGCGTTGCATTCGCTAAAGATGTTACGTTTATCTAACAACGTTAATGATAGGGCTAGGCCTCTAGCATTGCCTGGTGTGGAGGATTAGCCCGGTTCGCTAAAAATAAATTATGATTTTTAACGAACCAATGTGAAAGTAGGATGAAATACTATAAATAAGCCTAAACCTTTTGGCCTCCAGTGGTTGCATTCCTTGCTGTGAAGTGGCCGTTGTTAGTCCCCCGTATATATATAGTCCCCCGATATATAGTCCTCTCCGTTATTATTGTCCGGGTTACACACAAACTATAGTGACTCTGACTCTACACGCAACATTAGATTCAAGCTTTATTCCGTTATTGCCTTAACGCGGACCATGTGGCTGTCCAGCGGAATATGATTAGCTTTACACAAAAAAACCGGGTTTCGGTTGAAAATAAATTGTGATTTTTACCGAACCAATACAACGACCTTTTGGCACTCGTTGTTTGCATTCCTTTTATGGTGAAGCCGGTTTCCCTAAAGATAAATTTAGATGTTGCGAAACACCGTTAAGCACTAGTGTATGCAAACTGCAATTGCCGATGTGGTAGGAAATATAGTGCCCCGTTACTTTGTCAACCTTCAACGGTTTAACATAGGCATCTCAACTCTGGTTCCACGCTTTATTCTTCCGTCCTCGTCTATGGAAGGGGGGCCCGTGGTTCCAGGGGGACTATGATTCCTTTTACACCTGATGGGAATTTTGCCGTTTTCGGTGAAAATAAATGTGATTTGTAATGAATAATGTTAGAAGATATATCCTAGCTATGTAAATAATAGACAATGGAGATTATATTTCACTCTCACTGGTTTCAATATATTAGTGTTATTAGCCTTTAAACTACAACTTAATTTTGCAAATTCAGCTTGAAGTTCTGAAATTCAATCTTATTATTCAGGAAGCATAAGCCTGTTGACTTTTTCATTTTCCTTGTCTTTTGGTTGTATTTGTTTATTTATTCGTGTGTTCCGTGGAACAAAAATGAGGACACTAAGCGACCATTATAGCAACAGTTTACGAAAAACTATTAATTTGTCACAGCCAAATAAAGGTCCGCTGATGCTTGCACTGCTTCAACAGTGACAAACTCTTATCCAGTTGTTATTACCCAAACTAAAAAATATATCTCTTGATTCCAATCTTTTGTGACGATGTCAAGCTTAGTCACATGATAGTCCTACAGTTGAACTTTTTTGGGTGAAATGACCTGTTTCGCCCTATTTAACCCAGTTAACTAGTTGTTCAGAAATTTATAGAGCAATGTTTTGCAGTCCCCACATCCTCAGTCATCTCATGATTCAAATCTCAATAACATTACACTATCAAAGCCATCAAGCAACATTTCTAGTCAGCCAATCCAGCAAGCCCATTTCAGTTTTCTGGGTCCCTGCACCACAGTTTTCCAGTCATCAAGATCCAAACAAGAAAGTTCTTTTTGTCTAGATCCAGCAATCGAGGTTCCATCATCCAGAAATCCCACCAGGCCAGATTCCGGACACCCATATCCTGTTCGTGTAAGCAAGGACTATCTGTCGAAAATTTCCAGCAAGCCAGGTTCAAGATGCCCAGATCCCACACAGCATGACTCCAGTTATTTAGACCCTCTCAAGTAAGGGTCGAGTTGTCCGAAATCGCGAAGCAGGGTTCCAGTCATCCAGTTCCAGCAAGCATGGTCCGTGCGTAACCAAATATTTGCAAACAAGGATCTGGTAAGCCCAAATTTTCAGGGTTCTACCATTCCAAGCCATGCAAGCTAGATATTCCAGTCATCCATATCGCAGCCAGGTCCCGTCATCCGGGTCTCTGCGCCAGATTCCAGTCATCTAGATCCAAACAAGCAAGGTTCTGGTTTGTCCATCCAAGCAAGCAAAGTTCCAGTCATCCCGATCCCACCAAGCCAGATGTTCAAAACCCCCTCTATCACCTGAGCAAGGACAAGTTGTCAAAATTCCAGGCAAGCCAGGTTTCAGATTCCAGAATCCCTAAAAGCCTGTTCCAGTCATTCCAATCCCTGCACGTAAGGTTCAAGCTTCTAGAAATCGGGAGCAAGGCCCCAGTCATCCGGTTCCAGCAAGCAAGGTCCCAGTAACCATACTCGTGCAAATACAATGCCCTGTCAACTATTATCGCAACAAAGTCTGGCAATCCAAAGAGACACTGTGATCCAAGCAAGCAGGTTTCGGTCTTACCTTGGGGTAATCATATTCATGAGTTAGACTAGAGTAAAAAGACTCTTTTGCGGAATAAAGCTGTACAATCTTGTAATCCTTTGATCCTCTTATGAAGATTCATTCTAGGCTAATTTCATGAGGTCTTACCTAGAGTATGACCCAGGTTCTGTTGTACCCCATTGTTGAAAATTGAATTTAAAGAAATGATTCCATCAAAATGTTACTCATTATTAATACGGTAAGATTTATGACTGAGTGCACATGTGGTCCAGTGGATACAACGACTGCCTCTCAACCCAAAGGTCCTGATTTCGAGTCCCACTAAGCCAATGTGTTGTGCACTTGGGCAAAGCACGTAACCCTCGCTTTCCTCCTCTCCACCCAGGTGCTAAATGGTGAGCTTCTTAGGACTATTGTCCATTGAGCGCCGTCCAAAGGTAGTATGCCTTGGGCATTTGTAGAGCTGACATAGTCACTGGCCACGAAATAAAAGGTAAAGCGCTATTGAATACAATTGTAGGAAGGCGCTATATAAATGCTGTATTTTTTTTTTTTAATTTTTAAATTTTGATACATTTTGAGTGTGCAAACTTTATAAATCGGTATATTTTATGACTGAGTGCACATGTGGTCCAGTGGATCAACGACTGGCCTCTTCAACCAAAGGCCCTGAGTTCGAGTCCCACTGAGGCCAACTTGTGTTGTGCCTTGGGCAAGCACTTTACCTTATAATACCTCGCTTTCCTCTCTCCACCCAGGTGCTAAATGGTGAAGCTGTAGGATATTGTCCATTGAGCCCGTCCCAAAGGTATGTATGCCTTGGGCAATTAGTAAGGCAGCTGACATAGTCTACTGGCAGCGAAATAAATGTAAGCGCTTTTGATACAATTTTAGGAAGCGCTATATAAATCCTACATTTTTAAAGCCCTTATGTTCAGGGCGTACCCAGAGGAGTCAACTTGCCCCCCCCCCGACACAAAAAATCGGTAAGGGAACTAAAAAAGGGATAGAAAAAGGCGGAGGAAGGGAGACAAGAGGGGTGTGGGAAGTGGAAAAAATCCCAAAAATGAGGAATAAAGAAAATAAGGGAAAACGATTAATGGAGGAAAAATGGGAAACTTTTTTTAGTCTTCCCCCCCCCCCCACCAGTGGCGTAACACCGGGGGTCCAGGGTGCAGAGCTACCACCCCCGACAAACTTTATACCGGGAAGAAAATTGAAAAACTTGAACGAATAATTCTAAACATATCGCCCGTTTTTTTTACCCTCTCACTGGGAAAATCAAGCCCAAACCGGGCTTTTTACCCCCTACAAGTTGACCCCTGTTACGGCGCCTTCCCCATCTCCCCCAGACGGTCCGCTGGTTATGCCCCTGGCTGATGTACAATTATTTGAGCATTGACCTTCATATTAAAATTAATAATTTGATAAATTTTAATCAATATGTCACCTTGTCCTCTGAGTGTGTTCCTCCTTTCTTTCCCTTCTTTTTTTCCCCTTACTTCTCCCCTTTCTCCATCTCTTTCCTCCCCTCGTCCACACTATTTTTTGTCTTTGGCATCCCCCGTTTTTACATCCCCCATTTTTAGTTGTCCGCGGGCAGTCTTCCCCCCCCCCCCTGGCTACTCCCCTGGCAACAACCAGGGAATGTGCACCCCCCCGACCTGCCTCTAACGACCTACCCTACCACCCCGCTGCATGTGTGTAAA
>JAMKCH010037784.1:0-31671 GCA_023653785.1 Ophioderma brevispina | reverse complement strand
CAAACATCGGGAAGCCATTTTGTTGAGGAATTGTACAACGGATTTGTATTTTCTTTACTCCCTGAAATTTCAGAAACTCAAAAATATTTGAAAAACCATTAACGATTGTGAGAAGAAAAACAATTGGAGCTGCACGCTGATGAAGTGAAATTTTAAAATAAATTTCATCAATTGAGGGCCAATGCCTTGTAGGTCACACTGCTGCACTCTTTAACATACACCCCACATTTGCCAAAGTAATTTAATCTCACTGTGATGGAATAAGGGACACTTTTACAAAAAAAAGGCACAGAGTGCACAGTTCACATTGGAATAAAAGGCAGAACTTAGTCATCACAAATTAGCATTGAATTCTCGGATTGGCACAAGTGAACTAGAAGAGAACTGTGATGGATGGTGAGTGGGCATTATGAGTTACAGGCTTCAATTAAATAAGAGTTGTTGAGGATACTTGATTTCTCCTTGTTGCTAAATGCATTCCCATAAGGACTAATAAATCTCTACTATAGCGCAATGCTCCTATTTCCACATTTTAATGAGGGATTTTGATTTGCTAAAAAAGGGGTTACCAAGTCCAAGAGCAAAAGTGCAGCTTTTTCAGACAGGATGGATTACTAGGACATTGCTTGTATGTTACTCTTCATCAGCTTCCATTGACGGGGCAGCGAGGATAGGTCTGAGTTTATTTTGTATATATGTTGCAATTGATCATATATTTGTTTGCAGTAAACTTGTAGGAGTGAGAACATGCATTTTCCACACTTGGTTGTTGAAGACAATTGTTCAAGATCACGTGGCCAGTCATAGTAAGTCCAAACAAGGCCCAAAAATTTAAAAGTTTTTGTCACAACAAGGCAACAGCTCAGTGTGATGACCCAGAAAATGAATAATAAAGGTAACATTTCAGAGTTATACAGTTATCATCCACCAAATGTGTTTAAGGGTGCGAACAAACTCAAGGCGTTCTTGAGTGTTAGTAACATACTGAGATTTTTAAGGGAAAAAACGGATTACTCGGTGTGATGTTCAGGGTAAAGTCGGTGACACACCAAATGCAAGGACCTGGCATGGCATAAGTTGAATGTAGAGTTGAAGGGTTTGTGATCAGTGTGAAGAGACTAAGAGTTATTTTTATTTTTTGTGTATATTCTTAAGTGTGGAAATGCATGAATGCTTTAACAAAATTCTTCCCAAAAACATGGCAAGCTACAGAAGGTGATGGTTTATAAGTCCCCTCTGTAATAATAAAATTCCAGATCCAGAATTTTTTATAAAGAAGTATTCTATGGTTTGGTACTGTTAGTACTACACATAAATGTTTTACTACATCAAGAGACTCGTTGAAAATCTGTGTCATCTCTAACTTTGGAATGTGCCATTTTAGGGAATATCTTTCGTTCAATTTTTTTTTTATCAATACAACACACCAAAACAAAAAAATATATTTCAAAAATCTCTTGAGTCAGCCTTTTAATAAGGTAATGTGAAACCTGGGACTATCAGATAAGGATTTTTCCCCTGCATTTCATCGTACCAATTCAAAACTTGTGTACTGCCATACTGGACATGCACTGACCCCTAACAATAAACATCACCTGCTCTATATTACCAATGCCATGCCGTCAAATAAAGCCAATAAAAGGCATTCAGTAAAAGCAACTGAAAAGGGGGTTAATACTGAGTAAACAGAGCTATACATTACATATTCTTCAAGAAAAGACATGACTGTCGCGGCGCAAATGGCTCGTCGAAATCCAAAGGGAACATTGACAAAATAACATTCTCATACCCTGCCTGAAATTGACTGATGTTGGCTAATGAAATCGCCCACATCACGCAGCCAGAAATTAGAATGGCAACATGGGATACTGGAAAAAAGGGACTACAAGGGAGGACTGATCCGGGCCGCAACCCTCGCCGCCCGATGCACTAGAAGGCTAAACACAGAATCACCATTTGCTATTTTTGCCTTGCCGAAAAGGTGTTTGCTTCGGACCTCAAAAATTTTTCCGCTCTTTCCCACACCGGACCTGCAGCAACAGTGTTGGCAACAACCTAAATGCAGTTATGTAAAGAAAGAAAGACAGAGAAATAAAAACCATGTGCATTGAGAATATTTGATACCAACTAAATTCAGTCAAGTCTTGTGCCCACATAGTCAGGCTAATTAAAGGAACTTTGCCCTTTTAAGTACCCAAAATAGACAGATACATTGTGCCCTTAAATGGCCCTGAAGGCTATTTGTAGGTATATATTACAAATTGTGAAGAGCGCATTCAAAGAAGGGCATGACCAAGACCACTAGTGCCTACTTATTACCAACTCTTTGCCGACCAAAATGGGGCTTAATTTTGCTTATGCTGGCTAACACTTCACAGATTGAGGGTTTAAAGAAGATTTTTGTGCTCTGTCAGTCAATGGTTGGTCATATCATATCAAGCACCCCCAGGTGACCTCAACGCTTGCTGGCTAGTTGAGTAGGCCCAAAATATGAGAGGCTTGTCGCTTTGCCTCCAAGCTTGAAAGCGATTAAGAGTTAGAGGGGACAATTTGCATCCCCTTGTTCAAAACTATGATATGAATTAGGCAACCCTAAATTAAACACACCATAACACGAGCTAAACATGGGGTTGGTATTTTGGTACTGTCAAGAAGAAATTATGCCAAATTAGCATACTGGAGTACCTAACTCAACAATATGGTTTTATTGAACACCATGTGACTGCATATAAATGGGTAAAAGTGATGTTTGGGGTGATTGAGCAAAGTACATCAATTTAGGTATGTAGAGAAGAAAAAGAAAAGGGAAAATATGTGAAGAAAAAGGGTATTTTTCAGATTCATGTCTGTCGTGTTTCCTATTATTTTTAATTGCAATGAATTGGTATGGGGCAAACATTTGGAACCCATGTCCTTGTTTGCTGGGTACCTCAGCCTCGAAGAGTAGAATGGTGTTGTAGAAATGGTCATGTGGTGTGTGTGTACAATAACATGGATGGGTGTCTCCCCAACATATTTGATCGTGTGGGGACAACCATGTAATACCAATCTGGCAGGAGATTTGTACACCAATTTGAGGTTTTTTTTTAAGTAAATTGGGATAAAATGGGCAAATTTATTTAAGGTCAACCAATTATGGTTCGACAGGTTTTTCTCCTCACATAGAAGCATAATCACCAAAAAGCATTTATTACAAATTTCGGGTTAAAATTGGTTCAGCTGTTTGGATAGTAGAGGCAAAAATTGGTCCAAAGGACAGTGTGTGTGTGTGTGATTTGTGGTACGACCACATTTGGTTGACGTTTTGCTTCATAACATCAAAATAATAAAAATTAATCCCAAATGCAGTAAAGGGGGAAGATCATTATAACAAATGAATTTTTTCCAATGTTGTCTTTGTTGTAAAAATAACAACTCCAAATAGCAATTAAAAAGCTAGACTGAATTTACACACAGAATGTATAGTAAATTGCCTTCCTTATTTGATGTTTTGTATCATAAATTTGATTCTCCAGAGTATTTGGATAAAATGCAAAAAGGAGTATATAGTTGATTGAAAAACACAGAAAAGAAATATTTTGCTAATGAAGGAAATCTGTTGATCATGTGGAAAAATGTTATTTTGTTGTTGTGTGTTGGATCACAAAACTTGTATTAAACTTAATTATATATAGCAAAACCATTTCATAGGATAAATATTGATGAGCAAATTATTTTGAGCACTGCTACATGTAAAAAGTTCTTTGCGAGTTCAAAAGGGATTAAAAAATGAAATCACTTAAATATATGCCTAATTTATGTACATGTATAGCAGGTACAATATGTCCCGCAAATATGTCCCACAAATATACAGCAAATGACCTCTCACCTCAAACGGGAAGAGTACACAACAGATGAACCTGGGGCAGTGGGTTCTTCGGACCAAGTTTGATATAAAATTGGATCGACTAAGCCCAAATTAATGGTCGAGCTATGAGTTGCAAAAATATTGGAGGACACAGTCGAGCCCAAATTTTTAAAAAAACTCATAAGCGAGACCATTTTAATATGGGCGTAAATCATTCAATTTATCATTATACTTCAAACATGATAATGGCTGACAATTGGCCCAGGCATTGGGAAGGAAGAGCAATTACAAACTAAACAAAATGACCAGACATACATTCACATACATAAATAGTGATTTCTTAGTCTTTGCTATGGCAAACTCAGGGCCCAAGACAAAAATTGTCTTAAACGCATTGCCAGAAAATTATTATGATTTGTAGACAATACTATCAGTCTAAGGAAAAATAAAATAATAAAATTTTGATTTAGAACTAGAAAAAACAATATATGTTTGTGGGTTATCTGTGCTCAAGGATATTCTTTTTTTTCAAATTCTGTGGAAACATTACTTAAAGTGTACTAACAGGCTAATTTTTTAATTTAACGGATGTTATAAAAGATGTCTTTGCGGGCTGAAAGAAATAAATATACCGCAATAAGATTGCCATTATTAGCACGAATTAATTAATAAATGTTGCCCTTGGAGGTCGCCATGTTCGGCATTGGTGACGGCGCTCGGCATGCATTGGTTGACGTCGATCGGCATTGGTGACGTTGTATGACTTGTAAGTCAATAGATAAAAACAGGTTGTCTAAGGAATGTCTAGGGTCTCCGGGTCAGAAAATCGGATTAGATAGTGTGTCCAGTAGAAAACAGAAACGACGATTAAATAAAAAAATGGGGGCGGATTCTTGAACGATATATATGAAAAGGTTTGGTTATGGCATCCACTTCGTCTTTCAATGGCTACTTATTTCAAGACGCACTATGAACTATATACCATCATGATTTCAATTTTTCCTCTTGGGCTGAATCAAAAATGGCTGCAATCATACGGAAGATATTATAACCGTTTTAATTTGATATCAATAATATAGGGTCATTTTCTGACTGAAAGGACCATTTCATTTGAACAAAAATGTATTTATAATATGTTGAGGCGCAAATTATATTAGCCAGGCATTTCGCTTTAACTGAGCGCGGGTGTAGTGTGCATTCTGCATCAAAACTTGCAAGTGTATGCTATTGTATATCTGTACTCCCAGCAGATTCTGACACTGAACAAACTGTAGAGTCAAACTCAAGGACTTCATTAATAGGCTATGGTATCTGATATTAACAGTCCTCTTCAGGATAGGTCACTCTACAAACTCCCACGTCCATCGTTTGCAAACGTGACGGCAATTAGCGATAGTGTTTGTTGTTTTGCATCCACAGGTTAGTTCCATGCCACTAGTGTTACGTTAAAAACATTTGGTAATATACAAGAAATGACACTTGTGTTGTAAACAATACAGGTGCAGATGGCCAGGATAAGAGTTTGTGGATTACGGCAAAATGCCCCATCTGCCAAAAGGCTGCCAGGTGTTAGATTGGCAGGTATAACACTAATAACAACACAGCTGACAAATGGCCCAGATATTGCAGATGGGGCTTTCTGCAGTAAAGTAAACCCTCAAGTTCTTTCTGCATTGCAATAATACCATAAACATTATAACATTAATTGAATGTATTACACTTAATATATTTGTTGTGAGGCCTTTTTGAAGGAGGAAGTTAGTTCGATGCCATTATCTGAAATATACGTAGACTTTGTTACAAAGGACAATATTCTTAAACGTTGAGGATCAAAATGTTGAAGAATCAGACTTTTTGGCATAAATAAAACAGTTGACTTATATAACCTCAACATTTTAAAGGTGATTTTGTCATGTTACTTAATGCTTTCCAGTTTTATTTAAGATTCTAGATATCATCAAAAAGCTTACTTCTAAAACTTCAGTTGCTTCCGATAATGGTGTGTACTTACTAAAAGGGTAACGCTTTGTGTGGGTTGGGGGTGTTTTGTGTTCTTTGTGGGGTTGTTAGTTGGTACAAATGATACGTTGTGGGGTTATTTGACGTTGTGGGTTGTTCTGATTTGACGTTGTGGGGTTGTTGTTACTATCTTACGATTTGTCCTTTAACGGATAAAATGCAATCTAAGTATCAGTTTATTCCGTAAAAGAGTAGAAAAGAGGATTTTTCTAGTTAGAACTTTATAGGCCGCAGTTGCAAATCCTCTTGGCTAAGAAAAATGAGTAATTTAGTAAACAAAAAAGAAAAAAAATGAAAAAAATCTTTAAAAATGTCTAAAAAAGTGTCTTTTTTAAGAGAAAAAAATCAAACTACTATAGTTATGAAATTCGTTACTATATAGTTTTTTTTGAAATAGTTTTCTTAAAAAGTAGAAAAAAACAGTGATTTTTAAGGAGGAATTTCAGTCGTAAAAAACCCACAATGTTAGCCTTTTGTAAGGTGTGTGTGTGTGGTGTCTCTATGTTCATGTTATGTGCAAAAGTTTGACTCACAATGTCCTAAAGCTATTTGTGGGTCTAGTGTAATTCAAATTCTGTCCCTCTTTTGTACCGACAAAATAAAAAAAATGGAAAAATTTGAACTGCAAAATGATCAAAACCTTCATTGTTAAAATTTGGGCATGCCACAGAAAAAGTTAATAAAAAAGTTAATGGTAAAAGAGAACTAACAGTAAAAAGGGGAAAAATAATATACAAATTAAAAAAAAAAAAAAAAAAAAAAAAAAGTGGGGGGGGGAAAATTTCTCCCTGTCACGACTCAAAAGCTAATCTAAAAACTCGTATGGTCCCAGAATGTGTTGTATGTATGTGTGTGTGTGTGCATGTGTGCGTGCATGTGGAAGTGTTGTATGTAAAAGTTTGGTTAACCCGTTTCATATCTTAAAAGGCTTGTTAGGCTCATTTGCATTTCTCATGCTAAGCAAATATAGTATGAAATACAAAGTGACAAATTTGTGGGAAAAAATAGTCTCGAGTTAAGTTAAAAGGGGGATGGCCGAATTTTAAGGATATGAAGTTTCATCTGAAGATTGTCCGTCACTCCAAAAAATCCCATCTGCAAGTTTCGCGCCGATATTTCAATCAGTTTTGATGCGAGAGAGAGCTAAAAACGTGATTTGTAAGCCCCATAGAGTAGTGTGTAAAATAATATTGGTCGACAAAAATGTTGGCACATTTTTCGCTAATAACTTCAAAACCAAATATCCTTTGGCTCTAAGATTTCACAGCGTGGTAAATGAGAAAAATAGAGCTTCTTCTGATACCAAAATGTTGACCCCTTACGGTAAAATCTGGGTTCTGGGACGAGGCTATTAGCGATCGGGCCTGGACCTTTAATATAGTCCTCTGACGGACCACAGGGTTATCAACCCGAAACACGTAAGTTCTTTCCAATATGTTCTTAAATATCTGCCTCATTTCTTAACCAAATTCATTAATTTTATTGAAAAAAATATAAAAGATGAGCGTACTATTCACAAAACACTTAGGTTGAAAATATACTACTCTACAATATTGAACCATGACAATGCCTCTTTTAGAAAGACGCCACATCCATCACTTTATATGACAGGTCTAATTGAAAAAGAGAGCAAACAAAATTACATGTCAGCGGTTATCTCACAAATGATGAAGAATCGTTCTCTATTTATCATGATAGGAGGTGGATAGAACATTTTGGTGAATGATATCTTTGAAAGTATGATTACAGAACATTGCCGCTATGACCACCACCACTAAAATTTTGAGTATTTTTACGGAGTGTTAAATTCATGGTTGTTTTGTAGTGATGTTTTGGTAGTCAGAAAACTGTGCAAGGAAAGCGCGTCACCGTATTCACTGGAAGGGAGGGTTATGATCAGAGGGTGTTGGAGTTCAATCCCAAATGCACGTTCTGGAAATATCTGAAACCCAATAGGATCGTGACCACAAAAAGCCTATTCCTAACACATAAAACCCGACTGTATGCTCATTTCCGTCCACAAAGAATTATTACTCAGAGAATTTTAGCCTGATCATCGAAATATCTTGTGGTTTCTTAAGCTTTGGAACACTTTTTCCCAAAGTACTGACGTTGTTTGGTTTTTTAAGTAGGACCAGTATAGGCACAGGGATTATGCATCATGGGATTGATTCAAAAAACACCCTTCTGGGTTTATATGGATTTTGGTGTTGCTTTGTTGTGTGTATAATTAGAGGGTTCGGGGTTTAGGGATGCGTTTAAGGGTAGTGTTTACGGTTTAGCTTGGATTTTAAAGTAGGTATGGAATAAATTAGGGGTTTACGAAAGAAGAGGCCATTGGAAGGACTTCCATATGGGAAGGGTGGGAGAAGTGGCACCAATGACCGGGATCCTTTGGGGCACAATATAATTTTCCCACAAATCAGCAGCGTAGCCAGGGGATTTTGGAGATGTGCAATGTACAACAAAAAACTTTTTCACCCCGTGACACAAAATGTTTTGATGTAAGTAGTAATTTCGAAGGACAGGGTAGGGGATCTAACTCCAACTTCAACCTACATCAAATTAGTCAACAATGTAATAAAAACTATTATTGTTTATTAGGAGCTGCCTGGTGTAATTCCTGCCTACATACCTCATTAAAAAAAAAAAATAATGAAGAAATGTACCAACAGAACAAGAATTCGGCTGGGCTACGACTTTGCCACGAAAGGATCTCTCCCCGAATGGCAAACTTATGGGGGGGGGCACATTCTCCAAGGGACCCCCATTTGTGAACGTACCAATGGAGGGAAGGAGTGAAGGATGGGATGGATTTGTATTGGCTTAGGGATAAATCTGGACACATTTTGTTCTAAAAATTGGGAAAATTGTGTGATTTTGTTTTTCAAAATTGGCAAAAAACTATGATTGGCATTTGAATTTGAATTATGGCTTTTGCAGCACATGAAAATGACAACAAATGTCACAATGGTGAAAGATTCATCCCTACAAAAATAGCACAGTCTGTCACATAATGTGCCCATGATATATTTTCGCTGATGCCCAGTGTAATGAGGCAATCTGAAATTGTCACTTAAAAGGTATACTTTTCCTGGTGGCTAGCTGTGCTGTATGCTGTGTTGGTGGTGTGCTGTGCTTGAAAAAGCTTTTGAATCATAACATTTGAGCCTTTGATCAGGATATTAATGTTATTCCTGGTCTCCTCATCAAATCATGGTAACAAATGGAGAGAGTAGCAACTAGTAAATTATTATATAGTGTGTTTCAGAAAAAAAAAAGATCATGAAATGTTAAACTTCATTTCTTCTTTCCTTTCATCCTGCACTATTTTTTTCCCTTTGAACTCGGCAGTTGTGTTTTTGTAATGCCTTTCCACTGTAGGGAATTAATATAAGGAATGGGTTATTTTTAATTGTCTAACCAAATTATAGAACAAAGATCTACTGGACCAACAGGGCAGTGTGGGGGACTCATTTTCTGCAATTGCATGGTGATTTTATTAGTTTGATTTATGAAAAATTTGTTCACGCAAATGCACTTTGATACAACAACTACTGTGTGATCAATGGTACTCTCTTAATGTAGAGTGAAAGTTACTCGCAAGAGAGTGACCCATTCTAAATTTTATTTCTGAAGTGAAAAATTAACTCGAAGATTCAATCTAATCGAGTGAATTTTTAATCAAAATTAGGATGGTCCACTCAGACAGCTCTTTTACAGTGACTTTCAATCTTTTACATTTAACGGAGTAGTTACCACTAAAACCCAATCCATTAATTAATAACCAGGTTTTACTTATTTTACCACAACCAAGTATAAAATTGTAAAATTAAATTTGACTTGTTCATCATACTATTTCACATGCACATCATGCTTTTCAAAAAAGCAAGGGCTATTTCAAGATTTTTTCTTGGGATAATACTCGAAATAAGATGCAGTGGTGATAATGTGGAGAATAAATGTTGTGTCGTGCTGTGCAGGGGTGCATATGAAAGGTGATGATGTGTGTTACAGGCCGGGATGGTAAGTATTTACCACAAGTGTGCGTGGTACAGACTGACAAAAATATGAAATAAATTGGTATTGCGCGAGAGATATTAACGTTATCTTAGTGGCTCAGAGAGAATGGTTTGTATATGAAAATAAAACTCAAAACGAAGAGGTTCTATGAATGTTTTTGCATCAGAAGGTACGGTACTTTGTTTGTTTTGAATTATGATCATGGTTGGGTCCGAACATATGAACCTAGCGAGGAAAATTGAAAAACATTTTTAGTCGGGTTACTTCGGTACTCACAACACGAAAGTATTAAACACGCAATCGCTACGGGCATAGCCATTTTTCCCACAGTTAATGCCTTTCGATATTTTCCAGTCTTGAGAACTTTCAAACAATGTTTCAAGTATACCAATTTTTTTTCAATTTAGAAACAGGAATTACACACTTACCGGACCGCCGTCGTACATGTGGGTGTGTGTTGTGTGTGGGTGTGTTAGAGAAATGTATTGTTAGTACCCGAATGGTGCACGTTAGGGCAATTTTACAGGCTGTAGAATATTTGCGCGCATCCCGAAATGCATCTCGTTTGGTGTCCATTTTCCATCCGGGAACTTGTACCAGAGGTCATGTTGTACAAAAAAAAATTGTTGTCGTGCGTCGCCGAAAGTGCCCTAAAATTACATACAAAGTACATTTTCACGTGAAGGTTCATCTTACAAAAATGTAGAAGAAAGAATTAAGGAACAAACAAAAAATCGAGGCCACTGGTGTTGAAATTCACTACACAAAACGTGTGATATTTTTCGATCGTAACTTGTGCCATACTTGGCACATGACGGACGATTACACAATTATAGTGCAACGTCAAAGATAGGGTAAGTTTTATGGTATTTTCGTTACGCTCCTAAACCGTATGTTTGATCCGAATTGAGTCTGGTAAAAGTCCCGGATGGAAAATGGGCACCGAATGGAGATGCATTTGGGGGATTGTGCAAATAGTCTATGGAAACTGACTAGTATAAGGGAGTAGTCCAGACTAAATGCATTATCTGTCCCAACAATGCTGCGCTACTTACATTCCAAGTACGATACTTTAGATATCAGTCCTAAAACTAGCCAGAATAAAATAAAACTACAGTGGTGTACCGAGGGGCAGGTCGATCCAGAGGGGCAAAATTCAAGCCGCCAGAAGGGCAAAATTCCTAAGTTCAGTGAATTGCGCCAACTTCTTAGTGTGAATGACAAAAATGGTCGCGCATAGCGCGCGAAAAATCGCAAACATTACTTTTGTTTGCCCAAATTGGCTGAAAATGGTCCCCCCCAAAATTGCCAAAAAAAGAGGGTGAAAAATGCAATTTGGTCCATATCGTCCCGCTTTTTGAGCCAGAGGGGGCAACTTGCCCACCCCCCCGCCCCCGGTTGGTACGCCACTGGAAACATGTAGCATGATAAGAGGGTTGTTTTGAACGAATCCCAATAAGCACTGTGATGTGCTTATACTGTGCCGGTACTAACACAGTCAGTACTTTGGGACAAAAAGTGTTTACAGTTTAACAGGCAGTTGGATCGAATTTATTAATACGTATAAAAAAAATTCGTTTTCAAAGGGCGCCGCCATTGAAAGTATAGCTACAGCTTGCTACCAGACCTCTACATACAAAATGAATAGGAAATATTTTGAGAATTATGAACTATGTTTCCTGACAAATTTATTCCAATGGAATATGGCTTTGAAATATGCTGTAGGTGTAATGAGAACACAAATATAGCAAATCTAACGATCGGAAATAAAAATCAATCGACGGAAAGTAAGTTGTGAATGTTGTACAACACCTAGGAGAATCTTTTGGAGAGTTAAGGGCAGAGTGTGAACCTTGAGTTTCCGGGGGTATCTCTTTTGGTTTGTTAACTTTGCAAATATTTGCTTATTGTATGTAAAGTATACATTTCTAGAAAGAAAATTGGACGATGACCCCGATTGATGGGCATAAGTAATGTAAAACTTTAGTATTTTGAGAAAAATACTAAAAAACACGATTTTACCCCAAAATTTCAGACAGCATAACAAAAGCATTAGATGTTCATGATTTCTTATGATATTTTTTAGAAACAAGACAAATTTGTCTAGGGACGGTGTTTTCATTTTTTAATAAAAATGAGCTTATTTTCGAATAAAGGAAAACTGTCAAAAAAGTGTGATTTTTACTTTTCTTTCCAAAATTTGAGTATATTTGGGAATATCTTTAGTTAGAAAATCGAAAAAATGAAAAATTGAGAAAGAAACCGTCACTAGAGAAGACAGATGCTATCGTTAGGGAAAGTTAACACCTTACCTTTAATTCGGTATTTTTGGAGTTATCTTGTCTGAAAATGCCAATTTTGCGAAAATTGAACATGAGAAATCCGTTGTTTAGTAAAAAAGTGACTTTTAAGCCATTTCAGACTGTCTCTTTTCTCAAATAACTTTATCTTGAACTCAAAATTGAGTATGTTGTGCAACTGATGCAAAAGACATCTTTATGCCTATTGAATCAAACATATTTGTCTTCTAACTCCGGAAATTAGAAGAATTGAAATTTCATCTGGTCTAAATTACGCGCTTTGTTTAACATTTTCAAATATTATTTTTTCGTTTGTTCCAAGATGCGTTGCGCAAAAGTACATTAATTATTAAAACACGCGCACGCTTCATACGCCAGCAGAATTCCCGCGCGACGCGATGGTGCGCCTTGGGCCTGACGGCGTGAAATGTGCTTAAATTCCCGCCGTTTAGACCAAGCGTTTTTGTGACTTTATAAATGCGTCAAATAGCGGTTGAAATCGGCAAAAATACAGCTCAGGATTGTCTGCAGTGGAAGACCTTGATTGGACGATAGTAGAACACAGTTTGCATGGTGAAAAATGTGCAAAAATCAGAAATGCGTTGTAAAACAAAAGCAACCAGGGGTTTGACACTGCCCTTAAAATGCGGTGAGTTGTCACTTCAAAAGCAACGCATTGAGACATTATATTTAGCAAACGCTGTGATGTAGAGTGTTTGTATGATTAGTGGAAATGAGTTGTACTTTTGAAAAGGAGTCATTTTTGAGGAGTTAAAATATGGTGAGTTCGTTACCTTCAGAGTATTAGAAGAGTTACGTTAAAAATGTGATGTGGTGTGTTAGGACTGGTTGTTGTTAATGTTTACATTTTGGTTTGAATTAGGGGCAGTGTTTTCCGAGCGTTAATATGGCGAGTTACCACAGAGTATCATATTTTTTTTTTTTTGCTTCTTCCCCCAACAGTAATTTTCAATATAAGAGAAATAGTATGTTACATCAAGTACTTTTCTGTACTGTGAAGGTGACAAATCCACCATACCATATATTTATCCCTCTAAAACTACCCGCCTATTATACTTGACAAGTACAAACCTGTTTTTTTCTTAGTGTTAACACACCAAACCAGTATGTTTACCAACACAACTCTTGCAATTAACTCACCACATTTAAAAACTCTACAAAAAGGCTTTCAATTTTGTAGGGTTTTTCAAACCATCCCCAATACATCAACATTTAAGGCGCCACATCCCCCCCACTTTGCCATATCTAACTCTACCAATAATGAGTAACTCACCCATATTTGAATCTCTAATTACTACCCCCACTCTAAAGTACACAAACATTCCAATTCAGCCAAGATAATATACAAAGATCAACTGTGCCAACTAACTCTTAAACTCTTCCCACCTCCCTGGAAGTGATATCTCACCATATTTTTAATGCTCCAAATTTCGATATGACTGCAAAGATCGCAGCCACCAGTGCCGAAAAATGACGAATAAAATTTATTCGTATTTTTTATTCCGTCTTATCAACTGTTTAAGGACCACAAAACATGTCATAATCATACAAAAATTCTAATTCTTTAAGTACTAGTGGCTTTGGCGGCTAAAATGAGTGTAAGTCAGGGTTTTATGTGCTAGGAATATAGGAATTTGTGGGATCGCGTGACCTTATTGAGTTGAAATTCCCACAAAAACTGATTGGCATTGTGGGATGGACTAATTCAATACACCCTCTGGATCTAACAAAGCTTACAAAACTTGGACAATCGATATAGGATCATGAAGGACAAAGGGAAAATAAATTAAAACGCACATGATATTACGGTTTGTTTTCATATTTATTCTACTAATTTAAAGATAAATATTTTTGTTTGAATGCACAAGTACTTATGAACTGAATACAGTCTGTAGATAAAAATATCACAATGAAAAAAGTGGAAAGTGGGCAAATCCGTATATCATGGAAGCAGTCCGTAAGAACATTAAACCATTTTTATGGTTGCAATGGTTGGGAAGGACCACACATTTTTTGCCTCAAATGCAGTGTGAATATGCAGTGCCATCCACTTTTCACATTAACAGCTTTTATGCTGTTCTGAGTCTCACCTCCCCACTGGGGACAGAAAGTGATACTTGAAAATAGCTGGGTAGGAACATGAAATAGCTAGGTCTGTAATGAACCTGAACTGAACCAGGAAGGAAATATTGCATGAGGGAGTTGAGTCATTAACCTGGAAGCGGTTATTGACCTATCTACCCTCATTCATAAGTTTTTAAACTGATACCTCCGCAGGTTTGTTTATGTTTCTATACGGTGTCCATTAAAGAGTTACAGATACTAGTACAAAATAATATGTATCACAAATGCTTAGTTCTAATTTGCATAGCAGTATTGCTCTTAAGATTAGTTACCATGGCAAATTGCTCAAACCTATACACAGGGCGCACAAGTATATGCATGAATTCACTACCAATGCTAGATAAATATCTTAAGAAAAAGTATACCACACCTTTTCAAAAACAAAGTTACCAAACTGATGACCCCGATAAGTGTCCTAGGGGTCATCACACGCACTATCGCGTGCAGCACTACGCGTATTTCGCCTTTGCCCATTAATGCGCTCACTGGCAAGCTTGTTGATGTATGCCGCGAGTGCATAAAGATGTTCACGAACATCGTATGTGCTGGGCCGAATTGTCTGCCTGTTCATGTGAAAAGGTCTAATACAGTTCTGGGGGGAAATGATTCAAATAAGGACTCTAGATGAAAAAGATGAAAACATGGCAATACATGACAACCACAAAAGTCGTTGTGATGCTGTAAATTTAATAATGCAATTGATGCAATACAATTTCCACACTCATATCAGAAACATAGGGCTGATGAATATTAACAAACATGTTTAAACCCACACCAATTTCAAAAGGGAAAATTTGACCCTTGGTAAACCTGAGAACCAAGCTTTCAGCCCAACTGTTAACAAAAAAATTATCTAACCATAACTAAAACACATCCCGAAGACTAACAATCTGGACAGAACCAATTCTCTTCCAACAAAGAATATATCAATGCTTACAATGTGACGCTACCTGTGTCTGATATTCTTTTTTTTAAATCAGACCTGAAATTGTATTAAAATACTCATCCTTCTGTATTCTTATTGCAAGCCTTAAAATAAAAAGGATTTAATTATACAACATAGGGCCTACAAATTTTGGTTGTAACTACATTGTGCAGTTTCATCCATGAGAAGCATTAAAGCAATTTGAGTGAGTTATTTCCATTCCAATTATTCACAATATATTCAGCTAAAACAGGCACATTTTTATGGCAAACATTTGCACCGGATACCTTGTACTTCACATTTCCAGGTGTAATAATATTGGTTGGTTTTACGATCATAACTCAGCCATTTGCGCCCATTTTTCGAGGATGATTGTGCAGCATATTCGCTATGGTCATACAGAGTACCTCTTCCAGACACAGGGTTTATTAGAGAACAGTGCCCTGAAGAAACTATTTAAAGAAGCACAATGACTCAAGGAAAGACAAATTGAGTTATCCTAATACATGGCCAGCAACACAGATTTTTGTACATGGCGCTATAGCACTAAGACCTGTTTGACAATCACATGACACTGATGTTTTCATCATGCCATTCACTGCAATGCTTGCCAATTAAAAGTGATTGCTGATTTATTCTACAGTGTGGAAAAAAAAAAACACCAAAAGCAGATCAAGATGTTTTTTAGATCATACACCTTTAACAAGAGGGCTACATAAACTATAGAGAAAGAACTCTTCCAAATTAGAAGTCAATCTGCAGGAGAACACACCCAAATTGCACCTGTCTTGCCAAATGGACCTGGAACCAATCATCAAGGTAGGATTTAGAGGGAAGCTGAAATATGAAAAACAGAGAACAGCCAAGCCCTCAGAGGTTCCCTGACTAATTACATTGCCAGTCAAAAGCCCGTAAAAAAATCCCTGATAGAAATAAGATAAAAGATATGAACAAGAAAACAGTTGCTTGGCTGAGCTCTAGGAAGATGAGGAGGAAATGCCAATGGCCAAGAGTATAGGTTAATGATACAAACAAAAATCATTGGACATAAAAAAACAAAATCAACAAGAGTTGGGGTCGCGACCTGCCTCATGCCCTGGGTTTTTAACAGGTAAGGCCTGCCATAGCAAAGGAAAAGTAAGAATTCGTTGTTGTAATAACAGGGAATATGACCCACCGAAGAAAACAAAGTTAATGAGAGCAAGTCAACAAAATCCTATAGAGCTTTTTGCTATGAATAATACTTAGACTGTATCCTTCTGCATATTACCGTGAGGCCCTGGTATTATACCATTTCTTGTTATTTCAGATAAGCTAAGCTTTATTCTTCATGCATAATGGTCCCTTTCATACCTAATTGTTTTAGACTTACGCTTCTGAATGGACGCTCATTCAAATGTGCATTTGGACCAGGGTTTCCACCAGGCTTGATATGATTGTTTAAATCTGAAACAAAAAATAGGAAATGGTAAATTCAAAAGGAGGCTAGAAAAATCATGGGGTGGGGTGTGTCACCGCAAAATCAACTACCGCGAGTGTTATTTGGACGAGGTGGGGAATTACGTGTGGATACAGAATTGTTAATAAGGGGGTTTTGTATCTATCTGGTTAACAAAATATCTTATTCTTTCACAATTTAAATGGATTTGTGGAAAGAAAAAAAATGTTGAATGCTTGTTGACAATTCTATCACGGGCAAGGAACAGTCTCAAGGCAAAGAGATTGTAAGGGGTAATAATTGAAATTGCATTTTTGTAGAGTGACACTGTGAATCTGAAGTTTTACCCATGTCTATACCACTTATTAAAAAGGTCCAAATTTTGGTATCAGAGAAAGAAAGAAAGAAGCTACGATTTCTCAGGCCTGTTGAAACCTTAGGCCAAAGGATGTACACCTACATTTTGGTGTGTTCCAATTTGCTTTTTTGAGGCTTTAAAAGTACTTCTCGATAACCACAGCTGTTGACCCCATGCAAAATTGTCTCTTTTATTTTTTAGACCAATTTTAAAAATTATGGCGACACAATTTTGACAACTGAATAAGTAGGGACATGCCAAGAGCTATACCACCGCAAAATCAGGAAAATCCATGACGGGAATTCTGCCATATAGGCCTACAAGATCATAAGTGTAGGTTATAGCGCCCTCTATATTGCTATTTCCCATAGAAAGAATGATGTGTAAAACGAGATTTTTATGAAAAAATCGTATTTGGCCCGCAATGAAATTTCATCCAAAGTACAACAGGATGTAGTTACTGGTATAAATACTCCACATCAGGTGTCAAAAAGTGGTGTCGCCGTTGAATTCTTTGTTTATTTCGTTGTCATAATAAAGGAGACTGTCAAACAGCTTTGTGATAAAGTTTCATGCTTCGTATAGTTTTGGTCTGTATGAAAATAAAACCAGTATAGAAGAAAACGCGCCACAAGTACGACATTGTAATTTCTCACAATGCAACGCAAACTTTTTAAAGAAATACATTGGTTAAACATTTACCTTGGGACAGTTTTTTTACAGTTCTGAAGCTGCAATCTTCACTATATTATAGAGTTTTAAGGTTATCAACAAATGTAATGCAGTCTTTGATACCTGTTTCAAATAAAAGATTAGTATTAAGAAAAAAAGATTATGGACAATCAGTAACAGTTTTTTCATAATTAAATTGACCAAATACTATCAAAATTTTGACAACAGGAATTGTTTATAAATGTGTTTGGCATTGTTCTGAAATTTGTATCATTCAGAATATTGTAATGACTTAGTCATTAAATATAGACCAAATCGGTTTAAACAAATACCAATACTAATACAACTTTTCAACTTAGTCACTAATCAAAATGATTAGTCAATTTATTTCTTTACTCCGGATCACAGGAGGATATGAAGTAATTAAAGTTATCAATAATTTAATGCTAAAAAAAGTCCAGGCCCATGATGGTATCCCAGCCGTTAATAATTAAAAAAATTGCCTGCGGAATAAGCAATCCTTAACATTCATATACAAACATGGCACTGAAACAGGCATTAGTACCTGATAACTTAAATAGCCAGAGTTATTCCCATCATAAAAAGATAGTAAAAATAATTCACACAACATACCAGGACAATTTTGCTTCCTGGATTTCAAAAATTTTGGAGCGTCTTGTTTTTAACAGATGCATATCATTATAAACAAGCACAAACATACTCTTTGAAAACCAATTGGTTTACCGTCCTAAACACGCAACAAGTAGGGTATAACTAAGCTGTGACACAAAATTATAAAGCTTCTAATAATAATCCAAAAATATAACTGCTGGTGTAGTTTGGCCTTTCCCCCAAGGCCTGAGATACCATAAATCATGATATCCTCTTAACTAAAATGCATCCCAATATGGATTCAGAGGTATGTCTTGGATTGGTTCAAAAATTATCACTCACAAACAGAACACAGTTTCGTTGACTACAATAGCCACCAAATCTTTTCAACAAATATATTGCCAATTGAGTTATGCCCCAACGGCTATATTTTAGGGACCACTTGGGATTTATCTTGCGATTATGATGTTCCAAATGCTGCTCACGATTCTCTTTATATTACATGCAGATGATACCAGTGCATTTACATCACATATGAATTAATAAACTAAAATACAATATCATATAATGGTATTAGTAAATGAACACCTGGTTCAAGTCAAATAAATTCTCACTAATCTTAAACAAAAAGCTAACCACCATGCTCTTTGGCACGCAAATAAAACAAATAAATAAATAACCATTTGAATATCTCTACGATGATAAAAAAATAATAAGTTCATGCTTTTAAATTTTAGAGTCACTATTGACCAAAAACCTTACCTGGAAAAAAATCACATTGAGGATTTAGGCGAGAAATGTTCAGTAGGATTGGTATTCATATAAAGTAAAACATTTCTTCCCGAAACTGCACTTATTCGTCTACTATAACACAATGTTCTCTCCATCATTACATTATGCTATCAATGCATGGGCAAATGCATGCATGCTGTGTGAAATCTGAAAGCAAGAAGAAAGAAATGCACATTCTACAAAAGCGTGCACTGAGAGCAGGGAGCAATAGTGATTTACCAGAAGTGCATCTAATACCTTTAGTTATTAAATACAAATCAACTAAACTAAAAAAATAATGGATTTGTGTAAACTATATGGAACATTCACTGTACAATTCAGAAACAACTTGTTGCCCTCCAATTTGATCAAATTGGTGTAACAAATGCCAAAACCACACGTATTCTACAAGACATGCTTAAGACTTTCAAAAATACCCAATATAAAAGTGAATTAGTGTAAATCCATATTCTTATCTAGGGGTTAAACAATGGAACAACATACCACCCAAGTCAAACACTCAAAAAATCTTCATTCTTTTAGCTTAATACAAAAAGTCACTCATTTATTATAAAACAAATGGAAAATGAGTCTGGGAATTGACAGGCCATTATTTGGCTTACTTTCCAGTACTCATCCACATTATATATTCAGTTATTCAAGTACATTACTTATATGTATGTAATGTATGTTGCTAACGATTATGATTGGAGATAGAAATAAAAGTTATGGAATTCAGTGTCTCAAAAATGAGAATCCAAGAGGATTTTTAAATATTTGTATTTTGGTGATGTATGTATGTACTTGTACGAACAAGTATGGTACACCATTTCTGCACTGACAACAGAGTACACAATGTTTCAAGGCCCCATCTCTCTTGGACAAAAGTAATAGAAAAGACCTATAGACTTCATGTACAACACTTAAACTCCACGGAACCAACTTAAAAAAAAAAAAAAAGATCTTTGTTTAAAAAAAAGGACTAATGATGTCATAAATATAAAACCTTAAAGTTGTGCAGATTAATTTCAGTTCTAACAAGTCTCAATATTGTCATTGAAGGGTACCGTAGCTTAAGTAACAAATGTACCTCAATAGAAAAAAAACAGTTGAGACAAATCCAAACACCAGTTCACTTGTTTTCGGAACGTGATTTCACTAGCATTTAACTTCTGAAATTCTTAAAAACACCCATAGAGAAAAGGAGAAATAGGTGCCTCCATTAAAGAAAATACGAAAATAACACCACAAATCAAAAAACAGGAGGACTATCTGACAAATGTTTGGGTCACTACATGAATATGGATTTCAATACCACATCACCAACAACCCACTTTAAGCTTATAGCTACAAGCATGCTTCGCAGGCACTGTAACTGACGATTCCAAGTCCTCACCACATAATTTCAAACACCGCAGAATATTAAGGTGCGATATAGAGCATGCGGTATTCAAGTTGAGCTTGTCGCAAATGCATCTTGAGGAACGCCAGACATGACCATGTTAAAGCTCTTTCAGTTTTATGAATTACTGTCGGAAATTGTGCTCAAATTTGGGTGACAAAAAGCAAAAAAGAGCTTATTAGTACCGTGAAAATTGGCCGGGATGAGCTAGCTAGCTATACAATATCGAGTCATTACTCGATACGGGGAGGCATACAAGGAGGGCCCTGGGATTAGAGCATTTTTTTATTGGCAGTTTTAAAATTGAAATGAATGGGATATGGAATACACAGAATGAGCAACACCTCTTTAAATCTAATCTCAGTTTAAAGGAATCGCATGCCTGTCTCTACAGCAGAATTAGAGTGGCGGGATAGATTGGAAAGGGAGAATGGGTTTGGGGGGGGGGTGGGGTTGGTACATGTAAATGCGAAATATTTGGGGTGCGATAGGTCAGAACTTTGACAAAAATTAAAAAGTGGACAATTTTTCCATAATGTGGCTTCTTGTGGGGATTTAATTAGGATAAAAAAAGAAAAGAAAAAAAAATATTCTTCCTTGACACTATGCTCAAAAACCAGCATTTTTATTACCTTTCTTTGGACTTTACTTTTCTAGGATGGGGGAAAGGGCTGATGATCTTCACCATTTGCTAAACTGGGCTATGACTAAAATATATTAGTTGCTATCAACATATTGATCAGTATGCTTAAGACATCATTTAATTATGTATATAGATTTTGATAACTACATAAAATTAAGCATTAGTATACAATACTCGTGATGTTTTACATGCTCATTACAATTTGCGGCAGCGATAGGTAAAATGAATAGGTCAAAGGGGTTTTTATTAAAAATAAAAACAACAGAAGTCCAACAGTCCACTCTTATGTGTGTCAGACTGAAGGAGTAAATCCAAAATGGCAGCCTTGCAGGCAGGTAACTATACATTAAAATCTGCACTAGCATTGAATGATGGGTCAGTGACAGAATCTATGATTTCCTCCCTCGGTAGCTCTATAGGCTTAATATGATTGAAATTATATTATAGGCGGGATTTCATGGTTCAGCTCGAAAATATTGACAACATCATCCAAATTCTCAATTAAGATAGCATCTATATTTATGACAATCAGTTAAATCTTTGTTGTTTATCAGTCCTGCTGGGGTTTGGTTTAGGATTAATGATTCTAAAATAAAAATTAGGTTTGGGAGTAAAGGAAGTATAAAGGGTAGATTCCCGATGAGTGTTTACAACTGAGGCCCTATAGACTGGAGATTATTTGGGTGTGTTTTTTATTGAAACTTAATTCAGGCCAAATGTGTGATTGCACAACTGTTCTCGGTATGCATTTAACGGCAACCTGGAATCATAAGCAAACACAAAAGTCATAACTTCGACACCGCACCCCCCACAGACATACCCTACATCAAATGCACTCTTATGTCATGTCTACGCATGTATTAGGACAGTTGTAAAGTGTGATGCTTTGGAATTTAGCAAAATGTACTTTGCTTTGTATGTTGTAGAGTGTCAATTGTATTGTGGATCCTATGTTAATTTCGTGTTTTTTTTCTGTTTAAAAGCAAAAATTCTCTGATTCTTGTGTTTTGGGTTGTTGGTGTTGTAAAATTTGGTTGGGTGTTGTTTTTGTTTGTTGTTTCTGTAACATGTTTAAAAATCTTGGAAATTTTTAAAAAAAAACGTTTTTAGGTTGTGAAAACCAAGATGGCTGCCACACAATAACAATAAATTCCATTATAAATTAGTATCTGAACGCATTATGAGATCCAAATTCACCGGACAATACCCGTATTTTTCGATACCAAAGAATTCAAAAAAAGCTAAATGCAATCAATATGTCAATCACATGAAAAACAAATCCAAGATGGCGTCCAAAATGGGGCCGCCCAAAAAGCTATGTATGAATATAAACACGATGCATATTAGTAAACACTAATCAGATGATAGGATTCAAATTCATGGGGGTATATCTTGTGGTTCTGGAACCCATATTGACATTTTCTTTTTGTTAAACATACTTCAATCCAAGATGGCGGCCAATATGGCCGCCGAAAAGCGTATTCGCAGCAGAACTGGAAATTAAAGAAAAAAACTTTAAAGTTTAAACATTTGCGGGCAGAAACATTACATTTAAGACTATGGACGAAGAAGAAATAATTCCAACTTTTCTCTGTGTTGATAACGCGCTTTGAATCCAAGATGGCAGCCACCGAAGCACTGATAATAGTAAAATTGTGTTTTTTCCAAAATGCAGTCATAATATATTTTTAACAATTAAAAAACACCTAGATGATAATTTGGACAAAAGGAACTCATTTACCATTTATGGTTAGAAAAAATACTTCAAATCCACAAATGGTGGCTTATAAAATAATCGCTTTTCTGTTGAACACTTTCAATGGCTTATCTGGATGATTTTTATACGCTATTTCTCTTATGTTATACACTTTAGGAAATTTGAATAAAAAAATCCTAAAATTAAAGTTTATACAAAATTTACAAATTTAATATAATTTTGAACACTGAAAACTACCATTTGCTTTGTTTCATGTTCAAATCAAAGATGGTGTTCAACATGTCATTGCGATAAAGCACTCTTAATTATCAATAGCCCAAAAGGAGATTCTTCATAATACCTACGTATAATTATGTTTATAATGCAATCAGAAAACTTGGAATGTAACAATATAAATGGTAAATGAAGCAACTACAAATGAGCTATTGTCTTACTTTCGTTTTTAGACCCTTCAACCCCAGATGGCGGCTAATAATGACCCTCGTAAGCACTATCAAGAGCACAAAACTTGCTAGTTTTCTATTACCTACATATGTATGTTATACACTGAGAAAGTTGCAGATGACAATACAGAATGACGGTAAGAAGGAACTACTCTAAAATTCGTGTATATTTTTCATACAGACACGTGATCATGTTAAATTGTAATCAAAACAAAAACATCTGTTACTTTTGAACACAAGGAACTAATTATTTTGCTTTGGCCTAACATAATTCTAATCGAAGATGGCGCTTAATATGGCATTGTATCACTATCAATAGCCTAAACTTTTCATATACACACATGTTATGCATGAAGGAAATTCTATAAAATATAAATGGGAAGCAAACTCTATATCCCTTAAATCCAAAAATGCCATTTTTTACAATTTTCAAAAAATCACGGAGGGGACCCTTTGCCTTGTAAACTTAGGGTGAAATTGCTCATAGATCTAACAGAAAAATGGTGCTACCTCCCTTCTTGAGGTGATCGAAGTTGGTAGTCTTTTTCCCTCTAGGGACGTTACGTACCGTAAGGGGTTAATATAATTTTTTATTTAAAACGTTGAAATGCTTCAAATCCAAAATGGTTGACAAAATGACGACTGTTCTTGTGTAAAGCATTAATCAAATACCAAACAATTGATTATACGCATCAGGAAATTTTTAATGAAATATTAAATGAAGCATAGCAACTAGACATTACTTTTAACATGAGAAACCATATCTGACATGTACCATTTTAATGTGGTATAGGCTTCAACCCAAATGTGGCAATTTTCATTATACTAAATATATGTTTACACATAGTATTGAAGCAACTAGGATACATACTTTTGGAAACATGAAACCCCTATAAAGTAAGTTTTAATTAACATGCCTAAAATCCAAGATGCGTCACTAAGATGGCCATTGTCACTATCAATATTAGCCAACACTGGATTATTTTCCTACATAATGTAAATGAAGCAACTCTAACTTTTAGACACAAAAAACTCATTCTAAATTTAAGTTTTAGGAACATCAAGAGCAAAGCTGACGATATTTCACATATATAACTACAAATATAATTATATTAAAAAAAATAAAAAAAATAAAAAAAATAAAGATATTAATTAATGAAGCAACTAGAAAACATTGGACACAAACTCATTTTATTCATTCAGTTTTGTAAATATCGATTGAAAAACAAATTGACTATAGTAGGTCATGTTGGATTGAAGCATTTTACATTTAACAACATTGGTTATTTAAAAGTAAAAGTATATTATCTTGCGTATTAAGTACAAACTTATTGGAGTTTATTCACGTTTGATAAAGTTCCAATGTCGTAAGTTTTATATTAGCTGGTATCTAGCTTTTTATTCAGATTAGAAAAATTCAATGAGCCAGAATGAGTTTATTGTGTCCCAAAAGGTGTATTTGCTTCATTGTTATTTAATATTAAAATTTCCGAATGCCGGATTATAACATAATGTAGAGGTAGAAAAATCGCCATTTTGTGCTATGATTTTTGCTTAGTGCTTATAGTAGCCAACAAATTAGCTGCCATCTTATTTTGATTGAGTATGTTTTTTAAACATCAATGAGTAAATTGAGTTCCTTTGGGCCAAAGGATGAATCGAAAGTGTTATTTGTTAATAAAAAATATGATGATGACATGGATCTATGTGCAATCATTTTAGATTTACGATTATCAGTTCTTACGGTGGCCGCCATCCTGGATTCAAAGAATGTTAGCAAAACAAAATATTGGACTGTGTTCTTCGTCTTCAAGGTTATTAAATACAATGTTCTGCCAAAAGTTTAATAATTCAGGTAGTTTGTGTTGAAATTCACAGTTTTTAGCTGTTAATAGCGCTTTACGGCGGCCAAATGCAAGCCTCTGGGATTGAAGGTTGTAACCAAAAAAATGTCGATGTGGGTTAGTAGTAGGGACAACAACGAGTTACATAAAACCACCATTGGACTCTGAATCATTTTCATCTGATTAGTGTTGATGTAGGTTTATATTTAATAGCATAGCTATTTGGCGGCATTTTGGACGCCATCTTGGTAACCAGGTAACACGTATGTGTTTAATGTGACCTGCCATATTGAAATTTAGCCTGTTTATGAAACTCTTGGAGGAAAAAGTGGCGTATTGTCGTCAATTTGGACCTCATATGCGTTCAGAATACAATTACAAAAGGAATTTTGTTATTTTGGCGGCCATCTTGGATTTTTTGACACCCTAAAAAATGTTTTGAAAAACAAATTCCAAGATATTTTTTATAAAGTACACCCAAAAGATAAAGAATCAAGTGGAATTTTGTTTTTAACAGAAAAAACACGACGGCGGTATTTATGACATACCAGACTACACTAAATAACACAATTGAAAATGCAAAATGTAAAAAAAAACGCAAAAAATAAAAAAAATAAAAAAAATAAAAAAAATAAATAATATAATAATTCATAATAATCAAGGTTTATTTAATCGTATGAATCGTGCTGTAGACCAAATTGCTAGAGGACTTCTTTACAAACTTAATATTAACTTAACAGAAACAATGCAACTTTGAGGCAGCAGCTCAAAAAACTACACGAAAAACAAACGTGAGATGGGAGTGCAGCTTTCAGGGTTCCTTGCCCATTCAAATGAACAATGGAGAAAGAGTGCGTATTAGGTTTTAATCAAAGGAGCTGTTAGACAAATTAAATCCAAATTGAGTTTCCCGAAATCCAGCAAGTGCTCCCACTGAGATTAGAAACGAGGACCCGTTGCTCCAGAGGTAAGCTCGCTAACCACTAGACCACGCCAGTTTCTTAGATTATGATATTTACTCTATAAATGTAACAAAGAGTGAAAAATTAAACTCTCCAAAAGCGTGATTGATTCTAAAAAAAAGATTTATATTATTATTCTGATCTTTTCTTTAACCACCTCATTACAACTAAACTCGTGCCATGCAAGTGGAGTCCTCTGACCAAGTCCCATCTTTGTCTTGCTCTTCTTCCTCTCATCACATCAGTGTGCAATTGCAGAGCTGTTTGAAATTCTTTGCATTTACATTATTCTTTTGTTTCTATTAAATTTTTGTTCTACCTCAGTCTGTGAGACCTAATTGCTCGTGTATGGGCTCTGCCCATTTTGCTTCTAAAGGCATTGCTACTTGATGGTACACAATAAACAAGAGGTCCTCATCTAAATGAACTCCCAGGAAAATTCTCTCTAATTTTTCCCAAACAGAATGTATTGAAGCAATTTTCTCATCCCCTTGAATGTAAAAATGATGACTGACTAGCTTTACACTTGGAAATCTAACACGAATATACTAGGTAACTTGTTGACTCAGTTGTTAATTTTATACTCCCTCATTAAAGATATTGGATGCATTTTTGAGAGGACATTAGGCAACAACAACATCAGAAGGATTGGACAAAACTCCAAGAGTTGTCACAAAAACCTGAAGCATTAACTGCAGTGACTGAACATGTATCTTTCTTTTTTGAATTCTTACGTAACATAGATGGACTTCAATATTTGATTTTTACTGAAATTTTTGGGGATAACCAGCCAAGACACTAGAGCCTTTTCACACATTCATGATCATAATCGATGTCACAAATAAATGACATATGGATGGAGCACACATCATGAGCACAGAGTCCAGGATGCTTAAAAGCAATGTGCTGGAAACTTAGGATTCTAGGTGTTCTCTCTGTGCTTTGCTGCAAGTATACAAGAAGGTACTAGGAGTACTGCTCCAAACATTCCTGGCATGGAGATTTGATTGGAATGATTAAAAGAAACAAAGTGTACTTTAAGTACAGTACTTGGGTTGTGTTTGCTGCAGTACACAATAAAGCTCAATAAGGTGCATTATACTAGAAATGTACTTGTTCCAACATTCCTGGATGGTGATTTGATTGGAATGATATTAAAAATACACCTAAGTGGAATCAAGTACAGTACTTTGGTTGGGTTTGACTGATGTACATAATAAGGTGATTATACTAGAAACTGGAAATGTACTGTTCCAAACATTCCTGGCATGGTGATTTGATTGAGAAGAGAAAGTAAACCACGTGTAAATCCAAGTCACAGTGCTGGGCGTTGTTTGCTGCTGTAAACAATAATGTGACTTATACTAGAAATGATTTATTTTTTTTTACTTGTTCCAAAAATTTCACTTGCTCCAAACATTCCTGGCATGGTGATTGGGAAAGGAAAATCAAAAGTTACAATCACATACAGTGCTCAATGTGTTTGATACATGTAATCAAGTAGAAATCAAGTAGAAATTCAGTTTAGATGTCGACAAAGCAATCAAGGTGTGAACTTGGCTTGCGTTGGTATAAGTACAGCGTACTTTTAGAGATCATAGGAAAGCAAATAAAGTACATCGGTCCCTGTTTACTTAGATGGTAACATTGGTGTACATTCAGTATTTCAATTTAACTCAGAAATGTGGACCAAAAAAAGTATATTTCAAATACTCTTGTTTTATTACACCAGGGCTTTTTAGCTTTGTGCGGAATGCTCTTTTGAACAACACTTTACTTATAAATTCTTTTGAATTATTATAATATTTTCTGTATTCCTTTTCAATTTTTCTTCTGCTTTTTATTTACTTAACGAAAGAATCAGAGAAAAGATGCTCTTTTTTGCCCAATTTGATGCCTCTGTGAGCTATGGCTCTCATAGCACAATAATATAAATGCAGATCATGAATATTCCACCATGAAATGGTCTTAAGCTGAGGGTGAAACAAAAAACCATGTTAAAACAATTTGTATGGCTAATAACACACTATCATTTCCAAGAGGAACTCGTCACACCCAATCCTTTGGTTATCCCGCTTACTTTCCAAGAGAAAAAATGTTTGTATGATATTGTATGATGTTTTAATAAATGAAATCAAGAGGCAGGCTTCAGCGGCCGACTTTGTCCAGGATAAAGATGCGATGCATGCATTACCGGGACATCGGGAAGCTCTCGTTTCACAGATAACCGATCTAAAATCACCTGTCAATCTGCACTGGCGCAACCTGACTTTGAGGATTGCATTATATGACCCAGTTTCTCAGTTGTTTGGAATTACAGATGCTCAAATTCTGTGTTTGAAATCCATGAAAAAGATCTCTTATCTCTGGGTGGTGTGTGGTTACATCTCTCTCACACCCTCTCCTCACGATCTTTTGCAAAATTCTGAAATAGCTTGATGGTTTCTAGATATTTCTAACAAATTTCACAAAATCTCATGTGACCAATTTACTTTCAAATTAACTATTGCTATCAGCATAGCCACTTACGCGTCGCATAGACCTGTAAATTTTAAATCTCATGAAATTGTCTACTTATTCTTGATTTTGCATGAAAAAGCATAATGTTGGCTTTCGTATTGGGAAATGGAATGTCAGCTCTAACTCCTCTTCAAAATCTGAAGAGTAGTGATTTGTCATATTGTCCAATATTTTTGACAATGTGTTAAGAGCTAACTTTAAAAGCAGAATTTTAAATAGTTATATGAACTTGTTCCTTCCAACCAAGATTGATGTATCTTAAACAGTTGTAAAACTTTAATGTCCTAGCTGACTAATAGATGGATGATGTATTGCATGTAGTTTGTTGAGGATGAATGCAACCTAGGGTATAATAAGTGGGTAGTAAGTCAGACAGTAACCTACCGTCATAACTCAAATTTTTGGAAATAACCTAGAGAGAAGATTTCAGTAGCTTCCCACAATTCATTGCGTTCAATGGAGTTTTTCTGTAACAGTACTTGAATGTGAATCGTTAGTGATGAAACATGGCTAAATTGACAGTACTAATCACAATCACAAAAACTTGCATTTGTAAAGTGTGTCATCTCTAACTTCCTGCTACCTGTACAAAAACTTTCCATGGAGCAATGCATTGTGGAAGCTACTGATATCTTCTCGTTGGAATAACTATTGTAGAAAAGCGGTCATCCCAAATTCTTACCTTTTTGGGCATATCTTCCCACACTATGAAAGACCAAGGAACCCAAGGACCTGAATGATAGAGGGTACAATCAATTTGTGATGCTTACACGATACCAAGTTTGGTTGGAATTAGCGTACTAATGAATTATTCGATGGGCAAGTTCTACCTTTCCTGACAATTTCTCAATCCATATGACAGATCGGTAGAGCACCCCCGGGGCACTAAATGACAATCAGTGTTGTGTAAGCTAACTTGCTGACCATGTTTTGGTTTGAAAATGCCTCTCATAATAAACAAATAACTCAAATTATTGTCTTTTTTGTGGACAAAATAAAGAGAGTCAACCTATACGGCCCAGTTCCAAAGTTTTAGATGCCTCAGATTTTTTTGTTTTGATGTCAAACGTTAATTGTATGCTTCAGTAAGTACATAGATACTGTATGATTGATTTTCTATTGAAGGGCACTGATTTTAGCTTAGTTATTCACACATTGCTTGTATGGACAGCATTAGTTTGGCCCCTATAATGCAAATTATGATTTGTATAAAATTGAAAGTGCCATCTTCTGAAAAATACAGGGTGAAACATTAAAAAAAAAAAAAAAAAAAAAAAAAAAAAATGGTAAAATTTTAAGGTGGACTATTTCGTTTAAGAGCAAATTTAAAACCATCTTGTCGGGTCGTGTTTTTTCTTCTCCAGAAATCACCTTCATTGCTTTAAGAACAAGTTTTTATTTATTATTACAATTAGAGGACCAAGCCCTCAGAGTTATACCCAACAGTGATTTACTACTCTACTAAGGGTAATCCCTCGATTTATTACATTTAGAGGACAGCGCCCGCAGAAGTTTTTCCCAACCGGACTAACTGTCTAATATTGTATCCTCGAAACTGACTGGGACGGCTTGGGACAATTTGGGTTCCCCCCCAAACCCTACTCTCTTGAAACTGACTGTGATATACATTCACAGGTAGACTCTCTGTACATGGGACCGACAGCGAAGTTAACATCTCTCTTAATGATGGGATATTCTCAGGTTCATCTCGTGGTTCTTTTGCCCAGTCCAAATGAACCACAGGTACATCTAGGTACATCTAGGACCCCATCAGGCAAAAAAAAAAAAAAAAACCTGCCGTCCTGTGGAGAAATGTTGGCATTATCACATCACAGAATATACAATATACAGTGAGGTCATGGGGGCCAATAGAGCCTTGTTGGAATTTGTGATATTTTAGACTCAGGAATACGCATTTCCGTGGGCCAATGGCCTTCAATTGTGTTAATTTTACAGTTTTTAACCAAGTTCCTGGACACAAATAAGGGAGGCACTATGTCCAATTGCATCCTCTGTAAATGCCTTTCAAGGCAAGTAGTGATGTATGGCCTACACTCGAGGAAAAGTGGCACCTCTTGAATCCACGTCCCCACACCCCCACACACACACCCACATACACCATACTTCCAATCTGCGATACAGGTTGAAAACCCCAAGTTCACATACCTGAGGAGAAAAGCCTGTCAGCATTTATTACAGACTTCTCTAGGGCAAACAACAAAATGTGTTCCAGTTAATGAAGCATGGCATTATAAATCCAATAATACAAAAAATCTGTCACTACAGTAAACCCCAACCTGTTAAAACCTTCTCCCAAAAGACAACAACTCCATTTAGAGCATAAATACCAAATAAATATTTCCCAGTCAATCACTGACACTATAGGTGACCTTTTTGTGTTATTACAATCCACAAGCCAGGAATAAAATGGAGAGAACGTGCAAGTGCATTTTGTGTTCATCTTACAGCAAGTCTCAGCTGCCATCCTCTCTTTTGGCCAGTCCAGTTCATGTTGGGCAAGGTCTCGTGGGCATCAATATACCTTAGCATCTTCAATCTTATGTTTGTACTATTACTACTACTACTACATACACAGACAGAGCCAGGAGAGCAAGTGGCTCACAAGCCCACCACACCATTAGCGAGTCTACGCACGAAGGTCCTTGACCACGTACTCACCATGCACCAACTTGTTCTCCTACATCCGATTGGGCTACCATTTCAGCCGCTGACGGCCCCCGACTTGTGATTTGCTCAGCATGTAATTCAAGCATTCCTGTGCTCTGCCCGTCTACCTCATGTGAATAATATGCAAATGATCATTAAAGGGGAGCATCGGTCGGGGGCTCGGCACTTCTTTAATAGCATAGCTAGTTTACGCAGTTCTTTTCTCTATTTCCGTGCTCGAGTGCATCGCTGGTTAATGTACTCCCCTCTTACAGCCCTCTTCACTTCCCGCAAGAAAATAATGGAGAGGTGGTACAGAAAATAGATCAAGTATTCCAAATGTAGAGTGGAATTTTGTTAAGA
>JAMKCH010037783.1:0-14570 GCA_023653785.1 Ophioderma brevispina | reverse complement strand
GAAAGGTACATAGGAATCACTTGAAGTGGGACAATTACCAGGGATGGTGCAAAACCAGTTATTTAAAGATCAGAGGCAACTACTTATAGAATGAAATCGGCCCTATTACAAAATAATTGTTAATTCCTTGAAATTGATTGGAATTACAAATTGACGCCTAATTTGGACGATTTTTCGGGCGGATGGGTTCTAAACTTACCCTCTATATCAGAGAAGTACTCTGTAAACAAAATGGCCCTACTACAGCAATATAATGCATCATACATGAAAAAGTGGAATTAGCCTTGGTGGTTGGTTTTTTGTTTTTTTTTTTGTTGTTTGTGGGGAATTCCTCAAATGGGTGTATACCGAATCCGTTCTCAGAGGCAAACTACTATGTAGACTGGAAAATCACGCCTTAATACACTGAATATATGAAGGTTAAAAATAGGCTACTTGATATAAAGGGTGATTTGGAATTTTTAAAATATCCATACCTCTAGAGAGCACCTGTATGACTAAAGATCTAGTCAAGGGAGGGAAGGGAGGGTTTTTTTTGAAAAAATTGATGAAGCGATGCAGAGCTTGTCCCACTAAAAAACACGACCACCCAGGGGTAAAGGCGAGGAAGCAATGAACGCCCAAAAATAGTGATAAAGGGACAAAGGACGCGACCCTCCCTCGAACATGCGAGCGGTGATAGGCAACCACAATAGGAAAGCGAGGTGATTGGATACCAAAGAACGCACTTAACAAAAGTGAAAGACCGTGAAACGTAATAGGAAAACTACTGGGGCTTCCAACCTTGATAAAAGACGTTTATAATTTTGACTACAGCCCCTGGGGGGGCCTCCGCAATATAAACGGAATTATCAAGTGAGTCATTAAAAAACCCTACATTTAGGAAATATTTTTTCTTGGAAAGGTTTTTAAACGTTATTTTGATTAAATGTTTGCTTTGGTTGTTTACAAGAACAAACAGGTATCAGAAGATTTTTTTTGATTTGTCTTTCGGACTTCAGGTTAAGAAACTATGCCCATTTGCGGAAGGGACCTAAAAATTTGTTGGGCCGATTCCAGATTTAGCCATACAATGCGGAGGAGACGGCATTCCAGGCGTTACACAAACTCATTATAGCAAAGAGGAAATTAACATAGCAATTTCAGTTGTATCGATTTCTTCCTGACAAAAAACACCGATCGGTTTGAAAAAACGGTATATTGTGTAACATAATTAGAAGTAAAATATCAAAATTAAGTCCAAATATCAAAATAAAATTACCATTGTTTCAATCATAAAGAGACAGTTATTAAAATCACTCCATATAGATGCCTCAGTTCATGAACATAATGAAACCTGCTCAGATTTTTTGTTTTACATCTATAAGGTATTATTTTGCACAATACATGGTATACTCAAAGTCCATAAATTGCAAGAAGACCTATAAAACTGAAGTTTTCTGTAAATAAATTAGAATTAAACTTAAAATTTAATAATGCATGTTTTTAAAGCTGAATACAATACCTTCTATGGTTTCACTTGCTCCCAAGTTTCGTTGTAGATTTAAATTAAAACATGAAATCTTGCTTATGCAAAGTAAACTGCGTCTTACACCAGCTATTTTTCTGACTTTCTTATTTGCGGAAATTGAACATTTTCATCAGCATTTTCTTTTGTAATCTCAGGATATTATTTAAATCCTACAATATTCCGCACCCTTCTATGGTTTGACAATAACTTGGTGTGAATGTGTTACTCCAATCACGATGACGAACCATGTAACGCTGTCATGCATCTTGTGTTGGCTCAACATCGGCCAAACAGGAATTTTAATCTCTCAGCAAAATAGTAGAACTTTCTATCCAAGTCCATGACACCAACTAAAAGTGTTATGAAAGACGGTTGATCCCTGTCTTATAACCAAAGCACAACATTTTTTAGCAAAAAAAATTATAATTTTAACTATTTTAATTATGTTTATTCTGAATGTAGGGTTTTATGCAATCATACACTGTACAGAATACAAAATACGTCATGTTCCCTAAATCAGAGCAAAATCTGAAGGATATCGAATGTCCGACAAATATCAGAAAAAAAATCTATACAATAAATTTTGCTTTATTTGTAAACTCGACATAGGATATTGTATTTGAATTGAACTGACCCTAAAAAGGTCAAAAGATAACACTGACCGCAATGTAGTGCCACTAGTAATTTTCTTAAGGGTGTCATAAATGTTAAAAAATTTTTTGCTGAAAGCCAGAGTAAAGGTTTGTGAAAGTTTTAAAGCGGCACTGGCACATTTTCAGAAAAAATGATTTTTTTTTGGGTTTATCGCAATTTGCTTGCAAATGCTAGTCTAGGCCATTGGCAGAATAGAGATATATTTTGCACGTAAAAATAATATATACCCAAACAAATAAGGCCATTAATAGAAGATAAGACATTCCAAGGTAGATAGGTTAACTTTAAGTTTGCCTAAACTTTAATCAACAAGTGTCTATACATGAATATCATAGACTCGTAACTCATGATATAAAACCACAAAGGACACCAAAGGGGGGGGGGGGGGGGGTAGGGTGGGTCGGAGTGGTAGGACATGCCAACCTAACAGCAAACAGCGAATCAAACGGCATAACTTCCGAGTACTAGTCTTATTCAAAGACTTGTAGGAGGGCGCTCTTAGCATATCGAACGGCTAACACAGACTTGACTAAAAACTAGGCATGGTCACGAATATTAAATCTTAAATGACCGTGATTGAAATTACATGTTTTGCAGCGAGTTAATACACTAACCTCGACGATTTTGATGTTATAATTTTCCTAAATTATTCATGATATTACTAAGATCTTTTGAACTAAGGTTTTAAGAGTGCTTTGTAATGTCACTGAGGCAGAGACTGCCATAGTAAATGCACGTTTAACAGTTCCCCCAATTACCGTTTGGAAAATCCCATCCCCAATCCAGCAAAGTTGTGTCCTACCCCCACCCCACCCAAGGCCAAAGACTTGTCAAACAAGGTGCATGCCGTGGGAGAAACAACGTGGTGTGTGTTTCTTGTGTTTAAAACACCATTTCGAGTCGTCTCTGTGATTTAATGTCTTCGGCGACGTATTATAAAATCGTACATGGTTGACCCTGTAAGCGGGCTGATTTGGGATTAATAATTCCAGGTGAGGGACTAATGTATATAAAAAGCTTTACAACCAGGCAAAAATATAATTTGAAAAATTTGAGGGCGCACTATGTTTCAAATGTGCCCGTGTCTCTTAAGTGTATAATGTTATAATCGACCATAACAAATGTTTCGTTGTAAGCAGTTGTAAAAAATCATGACGATGCTAATACGCTAATTAATTAGTTTGCTTACCCCCGGGTTTTGTTGTGGGGTAAGTGGGACCGGGTTACTGATGTTTATTTTGTGCATATTTTAGAAATAATGTAAAAACGATGGCCAAATCCGTTCTGTATACAAAATCTCTGGGCAAAGTGATGTTGTGCAACCCCGGCAGCAAGTTTTGTATTAATAGTGTGGGTTGGTGTGTATTCCCGTAGGATTTTCTGCTAAAATTGATTTTGTGTTTGTTGGTGTTTCAATAGGACCTAAACTGTCAGAAAATGATGGGGGTGCAAATTTTCGGACTGATGACCCTTCTTAAGGGGGGGGGGGGAAGGATGTTAGTACAAGGAAAAATTTAAAATCGAGTCAAATTGTGTTTTAATGTAGACTAACGGGTTCGCCTTCCTCATAAGGGTTACAAAAAATATATATGCTTATAGGTTCCAACCTTTAGTTAAAGCGGTAATAGCCCCGTATGGTTCCCCAAGTCACCCTGGGGGAATCCTCCGATTTTGTTGAAAGTGGTGTCAATGATTTTCCTTGTGTAATACGAAACAGAAAAATGCCTTTTAAATTGATTTTGTAATATCACCATGCGACATCCATGGAAAGTTCTGGTGACCCCATAGGCCATGTAGAAACTTGATGACATTTTGGTATGTAAGTGCTCAACCAAATGCACACCCTGCAAAAATAATACATTTGATCCTGTGAGACAATACAAACAACTTATCACCAGTTTCACAAAATGGAGCTTGGTAAAATTTAACCAGGATGACATTTGAACCATTATGGGGATATAGCGCTTTTAACTAAAGGTCGGCAAACTAGGCACAATACTTTTTGTTATCCTTATAGGAGACGAACATGAATGTCCATAAAACACAATTTGCTCGATTTTAAATTTTTCCCGTAGTAACATTTCCCCATTGAGGAAGGGGGCAGTAGTCCGGAAAAGTTGACCCCATCATTTTCTGAACTTTGGTCCCTATTGTGAATGAAAAACAGCAAGAAAATCAAACTTTAGCACCAAAATCCTACGGGAACTGTGTAATTGTACATGTTCTTTGCTTTGTTGTTATTTTTTATTGTATTGTTGTGTATGTGCAAGTAATTCACATAAATATAATTATTATTATTATTATTGACAATACCAACCCACACTATCATATGGATAGATCTTCTAGGGTAGATATAACATAAATTTGGTTTTTAAATTGTATGGTGTAAGTGCAACGCTCAAGAGATTTGATGTTACAGAATATCTCGTTTGCTTTGCTCAGATGCAGGTCCCAGGCCTGGCCTGGTGTGCAAGGTCGATTATCAACGATCCAATCAATATGCATATGTTGACCTCATATGGAGAGACGCATTGACCATGTTGACCAATTCATTCAGGCCTTGGGAAGACATGCTGTATTATGATAAGGACAAGTACAGCCCAAGCTCACAACGTGGAAACGGCTACAACGACAGTGTTTTAAATAAAATTTAAATTAATATGGAAATAAACTAAATCGTGGATTCGATTAAGTTATCAATAAATATTACCGTATAAGTAAATAAATAATACACAATTGTGTGCAAATATTTCCCCAACCAAACTTGAGGCTTTCTTGCCACCAAGAAGACTCACGCATACACGAAGTAGAAATCCAAGAACGTGACTACTACAGAGGATGCTGGGAAAACGGCGGACAGTCAAGGTTACAGTGTTTCGAAATATCCTTAAATATTGCGGACAAAAAAGCGCAGAAATTCTTCTTGATTAAATTCTGCCAAATAATTAATTTTTAGAAATGGGGAATCAACAAACAACTCAACATATATTTTCACACATATTTGGAACATCGACTATACAACATAAGTCAGGTTTAAACGTAGAAATCCCCAATTTGGGCGCAATTTCCAAAGCCAAGCTACTAGAGCTGCTCGACGCGCCTCTAAAAATGACAGTAAGATAAGAAAATGATCTTGAAAACAATTCTGATTTGGACCTCAAATACAAACATACCTAGGGAGTATTATGTTAGTCACCAAAGTAAGAATGCCGCCCTAACGGCATTTCGTCAGTAAGTTGAGGATGTTTCAAAACTCATTATGTGTATGCCATCAAAATGCTGTGCTTTTCCCATGTGGTTCTTAAAGGAAAACATAATCTCGCTCAATTCAATGAGAACATTGAGATTACATTGTTAGGTATTAGTCATTTTAGCTCTGTTCTGAAGTTCAGGTACACTGTTTGAGATACATTAACATTCTATTTACTTAGGATAAAAATTTGAGGTAACAGTTTATTTTATTTTACAGTGTGAGCTACTGGGGATTGATTATTACTGTGTCATCTGCATAAGTTTTGGTCTTTTATTTTAGCTCTGATTCTAGTTACACTCCGGGGTTACAGCAATGTCAAATTATTTTAATGTCGCACATCGATAAAAGCTTATCCAATTATTCCCATGTGTAAAATTTATAGCGGATTGACAGTGGTTTTTTATTACAAGGCATTCTCTATGGCATAAAAAGACAATCAAAGCATTTTAAGTTACACACCCATAAACCCAGGACCAATGCTTATCCAAGTTACGCACGTGTAAGATTTATAGTGGATTGATGGTTACGAATAAGTCAGCTTTACCATGTCTTCGGAATAATTAAAGTACCTCAAGCGTAACAGAGTGCAAGGATACTCCAAATACCCGGGCAAATAAATTGACCCCGTACATTAAAAATTGGACCTTTTAATTGATGTTCGCTGTGTTTAGCCTATAAATCTATACCTACAAACTATACCTTTTTTGAATCCTTATGGTTAGACCAATAAAGTGGTATTGTTTTTTTAAAACTTTATAAAATCAAACACGCTTGGATCTAATTAAAACTTGACCCCTGTAAAATTTTTGTCTGCCCCTGGCCGTAAGGAACCATTTGCAGCCTTAAGAATCACGTTTAGGGGTTCCTGTCAGGGCTGTCTACATATTTAATCACTCAAACAAACCTTTTGTACTTGGGCGTGTTACAAATGTCGTGCTAGCTCCAAGGCCTAAATCTTAATGTGCACACTTACCGATGTTCTATTTGAAATATGAGGTTAATAGCTAAAAAATCTGGTAATGTGCTTTTTTTAATGAATGGCGATGGTCGATGATTTGTACCGTGGATGTAAGTGCCTCGTGTACAATCGCGTTTAAAGTATGATAATTCGTTCTTAGCTGAAAAACGACTCAACTGACATATCCGTATGTCAGGGCGTTTATTTGACACCTTTCCAAAAGTTAAAAAACGCAGCATAGCGCTTTTATCATGCAGAAACGATATAGAGGTATTCAAATTATTTATTGCGTTAAACAAAAAACACCATGTAATCATTATTTTATGTACAATGTATAGTCCTCTAGGTAAATATCTATCGCTCAATTGCCGTAGGAATGATAGCGCGTAGTAATATCAACCGGAGGTTCAGGTTCGATTCTAGGTGCGATCTAGATTTTCTTTTCTTTTCTTGACTATCTCGAAACAAAAATTACCTCGAGTACTTAGTAGTTTCTCAGTGCAATGTAATATAGCGTGGCTTACCTACACGCACATCTGGAAACAACTGGATGGACAGCGAGACTTTCTGGAACCTAACACCTGGCGGAGCATTCTGTACAATGTGAATGGACGCACCAATGGCGAATAGAACCGTTTTTAACGCATGGTGTTTTTGTGATTCTATATTTGTCGAGATCCTAACAGGGTAGACATTTCATATAGAAGTCCCATGGATGCAATTGTTGCAATTCTTCGTCTGCGCTGTTATGATGGAAGAATGACAATAACCTTATTTGCATCCATGAGGCTTCTATATGAAACGTCTCAGTACCAATAACAGGGACAATAACTACGCTACGCCACGCCCCTTGCGGTGAAGAAAACCCGGAAGAAAAAGAACGTATATGGTGTTTTGTACGTGAGGTTTGTAAACTGAAACCTCGCCTTGTTTTGTTGAGAAATCTAACTATAACCCGCTCCTACTTGACATAAATTCGTCGGGGTATGATATGGTGGACGGATGTTGATGTTTTATCATTTTACGAAATTAAGGAAAATGGTACTTAAATTACCAAAATCTTCAAACATGCAAGTGCCGAAACCTTGCAAGTGCTTCATTAATTATTCTCTTAATAAGAAATTTGCAATTTGTGACGTATGTACATAACAGAGACGTGAGTGTAGGACATAGGGAGGGAGGTTGAACCCTCTGTCAAAGAAGGGTATACTTTATTTCCCACCAAGGCTTTTCAAATATTTGTTAGTAAATATTCTAATTTAAATTTAACTTACACAAGACAAAATATTGTAATTAATTTTATAAAATGCCGATATTAGTAGAAATTTATATTATATTGACAGTTCAAAGCGGGAATCGCGACAATCCCAATCAACAGCCGTCATTATGTAATAAACCAAATTGAGATAGTTTCGCGATGACGGACGTTGGTTGACGGGGTTAGGAAAAAACGCCGAGTCTTGTTTTCCATAATGGGGAACGGATGCTGAAAACGCTTTAGTATAGGGAAAATTTCAAACAATCCAGTTCACTATGTCATGAACATATTGCCGATTTGCGTATTTTATGGTGTGACGGGATTGGTGGTTAACTTTTCCAATTATTAAATCCATTTTATCAAGTAAGAATCCAGCAAATATTAGCTAAATAAATTCCAGCTGTTAATTTCGTTTTTATCGGAGTGATGTTTGAAATCGTAGGTGGGGATGTGTAGGACCCTCTAGAGTTCGCGATCTTTCAAATGCGATTTTCTCAGAAACAAAAAAGTCGTATTTTGTTTTACATCCGTCCGCTATGTAATACAGCCGACGAATTGTAATTAGAACATCTTCTTAATGATTTATGCAAGTTGAAGAAGGGGTTATGGTCATTTTTTGGTAAATTGTTCAGCAGAGAATGTTCTTGCACGTAGTACAAACGTAGAACGTACAATCTGTGCACTTGTCAAACAAGTACTTTGTTCATCCGTGGTTATTGCCATGTGTGGCCTTTATTTCATGGAGGTGGCTGCCTTAGTGGAGTGTAAAACGATTTCTTCGCCATTGTGTGGTGTGGTAATTTTTAAACATCTTCAATACCAAGTTCTAGTGCATATTGATTCGTTGTATTTTGTTTGAATATGTGGACTTAATGAAATTTCTATAAAGAACCATGCACGGAGATCCCCAAAATATTATTTAGGTTCAAATTACTTTGCAAGAGTTACTGAATAAACATCAAACTCCAAAAGAAGAACCTCGTATCGTCGTCCACTTCAATCTATGACCATTCCATCAACGATATCGCTATTATAGGCATTGAAATAATACACAAACATCATGGCAAAATCCGGAAAACACGATACTTCTAGATCGCTATAATACAACATTGCAAACCCGATTTAGGGTGTTTGGGCTCATGTCGGCACATGTGGTCCAGTGTATAGGCGCGTCGACGGCCGACTCTAATCTGAGGTTGGTGGGTCTCGAGCCCCGGGTGGCCACGTGTTCTACCCTTGGGCAAGGCCACTCTACCTCGCTGCCCGCTCGTCGACCCAAGCGATATCGGGTATCTGTTAGGGGAATATTTATACCATCTAGTGCTGATAGGATGTCGCTGGGTAAGTGCCGACCTAGGTGAAGCAATGATTATGACTTTCCTGCCACAACAGCGCTATGATCTAGCTAATTTATATTAATTTTCTTTCACGCTACCGCGATTTTATTTAGGCCAGTCAAAATAGGAAGGAATGCCGCCTTAACCCAACACTAATTGCCAACAGAATCAATTCCAAACAGAATTGTATTGAGATACCTTTAAAACAAATTCAAAAGTATACTAAAATCAAGGAGTGGAACAGATATTTTAAGGTTAAGGTTTATACAGGGGTCAAAATATGAAAGTATCAAAACGCGTCGAAAAGTATGCCAACGTGTTGATTACATTCTAGGATTAAAAAAATGTATAGTGGCCATATTGCAGGTTGTAGTTCAATAGTTATGAGTCAAATAGGTTCAAGGTACAAGGGGGGTAAAATTTTAGAATATATGCGTAAGTTATAAAATGGTGTCAAATTGTTCGTCTAATGGTACAGAACCGGAAAATATATGGTTGCACCATTATAATTCGTTGAATAATTGGAACGCAAAATGTGACTGGGGGCTACAAGGTCTATGGGAGGTCAATGTCATAGCTCTGTAATTCTTAATAGAAGTTCAAACAAGAATATATTTACATTTACTTATCTAGTGGGACAAATTAACAGTGTTACAACCAGGTCCGATCAAAATCGGACCATTCTAGAATTTTCCTCCAGGCTGGACCTTGAACTGTTTATGAGCCTATTGTACTAACACTATAACGCGTAGATAGGCAACTTACATTTTTTAACCTTAGGAGGATCCCAAACAAATTGGTACATCATTTAAAGAAATTCGAAACAATTCTATTTCTTACCCCTTTTACAAACTGTTTCACCCTTATTGCTAATGTTCCACTAGGTGATTTAGTTAGATTTATATATGATTTTGGACTATTTAGAGTATATAACACCAAAAATTGGTTGCTGTTGCAATGTGTGTGGGGGTCAAACAAAATTAAGGGACATTCTCAATTGCACCATCTACCCTTGTCGGCTCTACATTCAGTTATACGGCATTTTTTGATGCCAGCATTTGACAACTATAAATATGTATTTTCTCCACGAAAAAAGGGGAAGTGAAGGATGAGGGTTTTTATCGCAATCTGTATGCTTGACCTTCATCTGTGGCCTAAGTCAGACCCCGGGTAAGATTGCCAAGTGAAGTTAAAAAGGTCTCACAAGACAAGACTATCCGGATGCCGTTTTAGTTGGGTAAAAAGGCTATACCAAACGCGGTAATCCCACCAATATTTGTTTTGGAGAGGCATTCATAGGCTACTATATTTTTATCAGATGACTCCCAAAAGACTGAAAAAAGATAAACTGACTATATTAAAATTGCACATTCTAATAGCTATGCATGACAGTATTTGAGACACACTTTTAGTTTGGTCTCATTCATATTAATAACCATGCGTTTTAAAAGCCGCAATGCCAAATACAATGTTGCTCATAAAGTTGGAATAAAATATTTTCCCTTTTTAGGAAGATATACAAGTGTGAGGTATTTATGATATCAGGGTGTATATCGCCTCACTATGATTGATCAGTCTCTTCCGAACATTATCACCACGAACTTAGTACACAATTATCCCTTTACGAACTGTGTCCTATAGCCTGATAAGGAAAAGGGGGTATTAAACAGCAGATTTAAGGATTTTTTAATCAGATAAACATTTTGGGTGATTCCATGCATCGAAATTTTCAATAGTAAATGTCAATCAGTCACTAAATCGAGTATGGCCACCCCTGGCTGAATCAGGCGGCAAGATGTCGCGGCGTCCTGTACTCAAGGTGTTTATGAGGTCAGTGGCAGAGCGCTCCCATTCATCGATCAGAGGCGAGAAAACTCCTGTAGTGTTGAGGAAGATTGTCTTTCATGATGGGCTTCGGTATAATGAATACCGGCCCATACCATCACTAAGCCGCCACACCTTGAGTCGATTCCTGAATCCAGTCATCTCGGAGGTCTCACCAACGCATCGATGAAACCCTTGTCTTCCATACTTGACGGTCAAAGAATGTGCAGCTCTCGTCATATGACACATGAACCAGTGTCCGAGCTGTAAATCACTCTGCTCCATAGCCCAGCGAAGTCAAGCAACTATGTGGTGAACGGTTAGGCGTGGACCTTTGGCCATTCGTCTTGCTCGGTAACCATGTGAAAGCAAGCTCCGATTACAGTTAAATTCCATAGTTCTTCTCCACAAACAGAAAAGACGGCTCGTTGGCATTTTCCGGGCTCTACGGCAAAGATTTTGTAGTCAGCGATCATCTTGTTTGGTAGTCAATCGTGGTCGTCCTGGAGATGTTCGTGGACTCAAAAGACCCACATTTCGATGATATCTGAGTATTTTACAGACCGTACTCTGCGATGTCCCAAGGAAATCAGCGGCTTGGCTTGTTTGTACCCTTCCCAGGGCCGTAGGGAACTTTAAAAAGTGGACCTTTTTTGGTCAATTTCTAGATTTTGGACCTTTTTATCAAAACAATCAGCAAAAAGTGCACCTTTTGATCCTTTGGTGGAATTTGGGGTCTGCCCTTTCCGTTGGAGTGCAAGCACTCTTCGGCGTATTGACAATGCCGTTGGACGAGGCATAGCCAAGGGGAACCTCTGTGCCAGTTTTTGTTGTAAAGGTAACAACCAACTCTGAAAAACGTGTGCTCGTTGCACGGAGGCTTAGAGCAGGGAAAAGGAACAAACAACACAAACAACAAACGTCTGGCCTTTTATAGCTCCCAACAAAAGGCATTGTTACGAAATTAAAAATTATGCATGGATTCTCTTCGCCTGGCTAGTGGGGACTCATTATGTAATCATTCACCTACTCTAATATGATTACTGAGGCGTTTAAATAGAAATACGTTTAAGATTGGGTGTGAAAAAAGTATTTAAAATTTATGAGCAACAGTGTATAATGTTTTAATCCAGATAAAAACAAACACAGAAGGTAAAAGTCGTAATTTTTTGAAGTACGATTCGATAGCTAATAAACACTAGCCTAAGCACCGACCCACCATCCCTTCCTTATGTAGACAGATAATAGAATTAATTCTCCCATGTGATATTTGTTGTCGTTTTTTTATTATTAAAACCCAGGAAATCATTGGGGTAAAAATGACCATATTGATTCCAATAATGCTAAAACGATGGTCGAAGAATGGAAAGACTTGGTGAGTCGTCAGGATGCCGATACCATAGTCACACACTTTGCTGATGATGGCGTATATATACGCCAATCATGCCAAGGGAATGATATAGGTTTTGGTAAAAAAGGTAGGTACTTTACGCTAGGTAACCAAAAAGCCAGGTCAAAAAGATTTGGTAAAAAAATATGTTAACATGTTAGTGGACCAGGAGGGGGGTCCTAGAGGGGGTCCAGTTTTACGACTTGACTCATAAAACAAATATTAAAATCCATCGCGCGGTTAAGTAGAGAACTAGTACGGGTTCCTATGAACCACCTTGTCCACCAAACGAGAGCGCCCTTAAAAAATAATGTCTGTAATTTGCATATATTTTACTGTTTTAATTATTTACATTATTTACTATATAGGTTATATTATATATATATATATATTATATATATATATATATATATAATATAATATATAAGAGATATCTATATAAAAAAGCTGTGTCAACTAGCGGGAGGACCCGCGCTTAGCGCGGGCTCCCGCTAGTGAGTGAACGGGAGCGATCACCTTGAAACTGAAGCGATACACGAAGAAGTGAACTATGTGGCGAGCCTGCACAAACCCGTATCCCTGAATCTTAGGACTCCGCGAGTCGAAATTTTGTATTTCTAACAATTTGAATACCTCAAATTTCCCGTACCTATCATATCCTATAGCTATAGTTCGCGATTGCTATTAGGAAACGTCAACTGCATATTTAATACAGTGTAACTTTCCGTATATTTTTTTCCCTTTTTTTGTAAATAATTAAAAAACTTCATATTTAATCCCGTAAGTGTCCGTGTACTTTTTTTAAATCAAAAGTAGGCCTACTCCCAGTGGGTAACAGTAGTTCCCGTTTCCACAATATTATTATAACTCCTAAAACTCCCAGATCAAGTTATCGCAATGTATATGCCCCCCACCCCGTAACAACATCCCGATAGTCGTTTTTTTTTTTTTTTATTAATCGAGTTTGCAGGCATATTCTGTAGCTTAGGCCCTAGCCCATAGTTCATATTTTCTAAATATACACGTAATATTTCACCCCGATTTTTGTTCAAACCCTGTGGCGTGGGGTAACCCGCTATAGTATCCATCATACGAAAATCAAAGCGAAATAACATAACATTTATTTCTTTCCCACACGTTTGCACTATAAGAGCCTGTAGTTATTGGTACCGCATATAGCGTCTTACGCGTAATCGCCCGTTGGCACGCGTCACCACCCGTCGCAAGCTCCACGCGCCGCTTAGTAACGGTAAAAACAAAATGGTGCCACGCGTCACCACCCGTCGCAACGCAACACCTCATACGCGCCGATTAGTAACTCGTACAAACAAATGTTAATTTTTCATAGCAACCGAGCACGTTTTCGTTGGAATTTTTCAGTCATTTTTGAACGGATTTCGTCCAAATATATGCGCTAGACCGTCCGGTAGCCTCACGCACCTTTCACGTCAATTTGGCGCAATATGGATCGAAAAACTGGCGGAGCCTTTTGCGAACATAAATACAACATACATACATTACATACATTACATTAGCAATGAGCAACTTATCTCATTATTACTGCATCTTTACTTTGGATATGACCTTTATATATGTTTATATATATATATTATATAGTGATATATATATGTTATATAGAGATTAGTATTATATGTGGGATAGTACCCTCAAAATTTTGATGTAAAATATTTATTTCGCAGTTTATTATGGAGAAAAGAATTTCTCATCATTGGAAAAGAACTTGTTACAAAAAAGGAGCAGCAAGACAGGGATATCCCTAGATGTTTTTGCAAGTTGCACCTGTTTAGATGCACAATAGGGGAAGTGCGGAGAATTTCCCAGGAATGCCTAAACTTAGTAACTGCACTCAACTGTTTATGCTTGAGCATCAGAACATTGCAGAATCTAGGACGAAATCCCCCATAAAGTTATATATATGAAGTGATGAATTCGGGTGATGAATTCCGATGGGCAGCTAGTGGAAGGTTATGTTATGCATGAGAATGATGTAATCATTATTGTTAGAAAGGGGAATCTATTAGTGAGATAGTTAAGTAATATCACTGCCGAAGACTCTCTGCCAGCATCACTAGTAACAAGAAAAAAATGTAGTAGAAGTTCTAGCTAGGTTTAATCTGCAATGAAGAGCAGACCCGTACTTTGTACCGTGCAGGATTTATTATATTTACTTCCATGGACGCAGAGGCTGTTATTATTCTACTGTGTCTTTATGAAGCCAAAGACTGCTGCGCGAATCAAAATAGGATCCAAATTGTGGACAGATAAAAATTAGTGGTGATTATCTTGGACTGATATACTGGGGAAGAGTGTCGTCGATGCGCGTATTATTTAAACTTGTCGTTTTGAAATGCTGGACAAAGTTACT